>CALSFV010000670.1:0-101781 GCA_943737045.1 Parapristionchus giblindavisi
GCGTTTTTGTCACTCCGAGAATTCGATCCAATTAATAAACTGATGATGGCGTGTACATGTATTGATAGATCAAGACACTAATTACTGTAGCAACACACACAGACCCACATGAACGTACTGTATTAGAGTTATAGAGATTTTTTACGTCTTATAAGTCAAAGATCAAAATTCATTTTTCAATTTCTCAATCTAACAGAGATGATTGATTGATTTATTGATTGATTGAATGATTTATTGATTTATTGATTGATTGAATGATTGATTGATTTATTGATTTATTGATTGATTTATTGACTGATTGAATGATTGATTGATTTATTGCTTGATTGAATGAATGATAATAGAATGATTTCGATGAAATTGATCGGTAATCTGGTAATAAAATATGGTGTTCGGTCAGAAGGAACCGTGTACATGCATTGTATTGATTGACTAGGAACAGAGAACATAAGAAGACTTGAACTATATAGTTATGAGCATTAAATGGAAATATTTGAAGACTTTCTTCTATTAGATTACCTATAAGAACGCATGCATCTGCATATATAATAAATACAATGGTCACTATTCTTGAATGTATTGATTGATTGAATGAGTGATTGATTTATTGATTGATTGAATGAATGATGATAGAATGATTTCGATGAAATTGATCGGTAATCTGATAATAAAAGACGGTGTTCGGTCAGAAGGAAGTGTATACATGCATTGTATTGATTGACTAGGAACAGAGAACATAAGAAGACTTGAACTATATAGTTATGAGCATTAAATGGAAATATTTGAAGACTTTCTTCTATTAGATTACCTATAAGAACGCATGCATCTGCATATATAATAAATACAATGGTCACTATTCTTGAATGTATTGATTGATTGAATGAGTGCTTGATTTATTGATTGATTGAATGAATGATGATAGAATGATTTCGATGAAATTGATCGGTAATCTGGTAATAAAAGATGGCGTTCGGTCAGAAGGAAGTGTATACATGCATTGTATTGATTGAGTAGGAACAGAAATGATTGATTTATTGATTTATTGCTTGATTGAATGAATGATGATAGAATGATTTCGATGAAATTGATCGGTAATCTGGTAATAAAAGATGGTGTTCGGTCAGAAGGAAGTGTATACATGCATTGTATTGATTGAGTAGGAACAGAAATGATTGATTTATTGATTTATTGCTTGATTGAATGAATGATGATAGAATGATTTCGATGAAATTGATCGGTAATCTGGTAATAAAAGATGGTGTTAGGTCAGAAGGAAGTGTATACATGCATTGTATTGATTGAGTAGGAACAGAAATGATTGATTTATTGATTTATTGCTTGATTGAATGAATGATGATAGAATGATTTCGATGAAATTGATCGGTAATCTGGTAATAAAATATGGTGTTCGGTCAGAAGGAAGTGTATACATGCATTGTATTAATTGAGTAGGAACAGAAATGATTGATTTATTGATTTATTGCTTGATTGAATGAATGATGATAGAATGATTTCGATGAAATTGATCGGTAATCTGGTAATAAAAGATGGTGTTCGGTCAGAAGGAAGTGTATACATGCATTGTATTGATTGAGTAGGAACAGAAATGATTGATTTATTGATTTATTGCTTGATTGAATGAATGATGATAGAATGATTTCGATGAAATTGATCGGTAATCTGGTAATAAAATATGGTGTTCGGTCAGAAGGAAGTGTATACATGCATTGTATTGATTGAGTAGGAACAGAAATGATTGATTTATTGATTTATTGCTTGATTGAATGAATGATGATAGAATGATTTCGATGAAATTGATCGGTAATCTGGTAATAAAAGATGGTGTTCGGTCAGAAGGAAGTGTATACATGCATTGTATTGATTGAGTAGGAACAGAAATGATTGATTTATTGATTTATTGCTTGATTAAATGAATGATGATAGAATGATTTCGATGAAATTGATCGGTAATCTGGTAATAAAAGATGGTGTTCGGTCAGAAGGAAGTGTATACATGCATTGTATTGATTGAGTAGGAACAGAAATGATTGATTTATTGATTTATTGCTTGATTGAATGAATGATGATAGAATGATTTCGATGAAATTGATCGGTAATCTGGTAATAAAATATGGTGTTCGGTCAGAAGGAAGTGTATACATGCATTGTATTGATTGAGTAGGAACTGAAATGATTGATTTATTGATTTATTGCTTGATTGAATGAATGATCATAGAATGATTTCGATGAAATTGATCGGTAATCTGGTAATAAAAGATGGTGTTCGGTCAGAAGGAAGTGTATACATGCATTGTATTGATTGAGTAGGAACAGAAATTATTGATTTATTGATTTATTGCTTGATTGAATGAATGATGATAGAATGATTTCGATGAAATTGATCGGTAATCTGGTAATAAAAGATGGTGTTCGGTCACAAGGAAGTATGTACATGCATTGTATTGATTGACTAGGAACAGAGAACATAAGAAGACTTGAACTATATAGTTATGAGCATTAAATGGAACTATTTGAAGACTTTCTTCTATTAGATTACCTATAAGAACTCATGCATCTGCATATATAATAAATACAATGGTCACTATTCTTGAATGTATTGATTGATTGAATGAGTGCTTGATTTATTGATTGATTGAATGAATGATGATAGAATGATTTCGATGAAATTGATCGGTAATCTGGTAATAAAATATGGTGTTCGGTCAGAAGGAAGTGTATACATGCATTGTATTGATTGAGTAGGAACAGAAATGATTGATTTATTGATTTATTGCTTGATTGAATGAATGATGATAGAATGATTTCGATGAAATTGATCGGTAATCTGGTAATAAAAGATGGTGTTCGGTCAGAAGGAAGTGTATACATGCATTGTATTGATTGAGTAGGAACAGAAATGATTGATTTATTGATTTATTGCTTGATTGAATGAATGATGATAGAATGATTTCGATGAAATTGATCCTTAATCTGGTAATAAAAGATGGTGTTAGGTCAGAAGGAAGTGTATACATGCATTGTATTGATTGAGTAGGAACAGAAATGATTGATTTATTGATTTATTGCTTGATTGAATGAATGATGATAGAATGATTTCGATGAAATTGATCGGTAATCTGGTAATAAAATATGGTGTTCGGTCAGAAGGAAGTGTATACATGCATTGTATTGATTGAGTAGGAACAGAAATGATTGATTTATTGATTTATTGCTTGATTGAATGAATGATGATAGAATGATTTCGATGAAATTGATCGGTAATCTGGTAATAAAAGATGGTGTTCGGTCAGAAGGAAGTGTATACATGCATTGTATTGATTGAGTAGGAACAGAAATGATTGATTTATTGATTTATTGCTTGATTGAATGAATGATGATAGAATGATTTCGATGAAATTGATCGGTAATCTGGTAATAAAATATGGTGTTCGGTCAGAAGGAAGTGTATACATGCATTGTATTGATTGAGTAGGAACAGAAATGATTGATTTATTGATTTATTGCTTGATTGAATGAATGATGATAGAATGATTTCGATGAAATTGATCGGTAATCTGGTAATAAAAGATGGTGTTCGGTCAGAAGGAAGTGTATACATGCATTGTATTGATTGAGTAGGAACAGAAATGATTGATTTATTGCTTGATTGAATGAATGATGATAGAATGATTTCGATGAAATTGATCGGTAATCTGGTAATAAAAGATGGTGTTCGGTCAGAAGGAAGTGTATACATGCATTGTATTGATTGAGTAGGAACAGAAATGATTGATTTATTGATTTATTGCTTGATTGAATGAATGATGATAGAATGATTTCGATGAAATTGATCGGTAATCTGGTAATAAAATATGGTGTTCGGTCAGAAGGAAGTGTATACATGCATTGTATTGATTGAGTAGGAACAGAAATGATTGATTTATTGATTTATTGCTTGATTGAATGAATGATGATAGTATGATTTCGATGAAATTGATCGGTAATCTGGTAATAAAAGATGGTGTTCGGTCAGAAGGAAGTGTATACATGCATTGTATTGATTGAGTAGGAACAGAAATGATTGATTTATTGATTTATTGCTTGATTGAATGAATGATGATAGAATGATTTCGATGAAATTGATCGGTAATCTGGTAATAAAATATGGTGTTCGGTCAGAAGGAAGTGTATACATGCATTGTATTGATTGAGTAGGAACAGAAATGATTGATTTATTGATTTATTGCTTGATTGAATGAATGATGATAGAATGATTTCGATGAAATTGATCGGTAATCTGGTAATAAAATATGGTGTTCGGTCAGAAGGAAGTGTATACATGCATTGTATTGATTGAGTAGGAACAGAAATGATTGATTTATTGATTTATTGCTTGATTGAATGAATGATGATAGAATGATTTCGATGAAATTGATCGGTAATCTGGTAATAAAAGATGGTGTTCGGTCAGAAGGAAGTGTATACATGCATTGTATTGATTGAGTAGGAACAGAAATGATTGATTTATTGATTTATTGCTTGATTGAATGAATGATGATAGAATGATTTCGATGAAATTGATCGGTAATCTGGTAATAAAATATGGTGTTCGGTCAGAAGGAAGTGTATACATGCATTGTATTGATTGAGTAGGAACAGAAATGATTGATTTATTGATTTATTGCTTGATTGAATGAATGATGATAGTATGATTTCGATGAAATTGATCGGTAATCTGGTAATAAAAGATGGTGTTCGGTCAGAAGGAAGTGTATACATGCATTGTATTGATTGAGTAGGAACAGAAATGATTGATTTATTGCTTGATTGAATGAATGATGATAGAATGATTTCGATGAAATTGATCGGTAATCTGGTAATAAAATATGGTGTTCGGTCAGAAGGAAGTGTATACATGCATTGTATTGATTGAGTAGGAACTGAAATGATTGATTTATTGATTTATTGCTTGATTGAATGAATGATGATAGAATGATTTCGATGAAATTGATCGGTAATCTGGTAATAAAAGATGGTGTTCGGTCAGAAGGAAGTGTATACATGCATTGTATTGATTGAGTAGGAACAGAAATGATTGATTTATTGATTTATTGCTTGATTGAATGAATGATGATAGAATGATTTCGATGAAATTGATCGGTATTCTGGTAATAAAAGATGGTGTTCGGTCAGAAGGAAGTGTATACATGCATTGTATTGATTGAGTAGGAACAGAAATGATTGATTTATTGCTTGATTGAATGAATGATGATAGAATGATTTCGATGAAATTGATCGGTAATCTGGTAATAAAATATGGTGTTCGGTCAGAAGGAAGTGTATACATGCATTGTATTGATTGAGTAGGAACAGAAATGATTGATTTATTGATTTATTGCTTGATTGAATGAATGATGATAGAATGATTTCGATGAAATTGATCGGTAATCTGGTAATAAAAGATGGTGTTCGGTCAGAAGGAAGTGTATACATGCATTGTATTGATTAAGTAGGAACAGAAATGATTGATTTATTGATTTATTGCTTGATTGAATGAATGATGATAGAATGATTTCGATGAAATTGATCGGTAATCTGGTAATAAAATATGGTGTTCGGTCAGAAGGAAGTGTATACATGCATTGTATTGATTGAGTAGGAACAGAAATGATTGATTTATTGATTTATTGCTTGATTGAATGAATGATGATAGTATGATTTCGATGAAATTGATCGGTAATCTGGTAATAAAAGATGGTGTTCGGTCAGAAGGACGTGTATACATGCATTGTATTGATTGAGTAGGAACAGAAATGATTGATTTATTGATTTATTGCTTGATTGAATGAATGATGATAGAATGATTTCGATGAAATTGATCGGTAATCTGGTAATAAAATATGGTGTTCGGTCAGAAGGAAGTGTATACATGCATTGTATTGATTGAGTAGGAACAGAAATGATTGATTTATTGATTTATTGCTTGATTGAATGAATGATGATAGTATGATTTCGATGAAATTGATCGGTAATCTGGTAATAAAAGATGGTGTTCGGTCAGAAGGAAGTGTATACATGCATTGTATTGATTGAGTAGGAACAGAAATGATTGATTTATTGATTTATTGCTTGATTGAATGAATGATGATAGAATGATTTCGATGAAATTGATCGGTAATCTGGTAATAAAATATGGTGTTCGGTCAGAAGGAAGTGTATACATGCATTGTATTGATTGAGTAGGAACAGAAATGATTGATTTATTGATTTATTGCTTGATTGAATGAATGATGATAGTATGATTTCGATGAAATTGATCGGTAATCTGGCAATAAAAGATGGCGTTCGGTCAGAAGGAACCGTGTACATGCATTGTATTGATTGACTAGGAATAGAGAACATAAGAAGACTTGAACTATATAGTTATGAGCATTAAATGGAACTATTTGAAGACTTTCTTCTATTAGATTACCTATAAAAACTCATGCATCTGCATATATAATAAATACAATGGTCACTATTCTTGAATGTATTGATTGATTGAATGATTGATTGATTTATTGCTTGATTGAATGAATGATGATAGAATGATTTCGATGAAATTGATCGGTAATCTGGTAATAAAAGATGGTGTTCGGTCAGAAGGAACCGTGTACATGCATTGTATTGATTGACTAGGAACAGAGAACATAAGAAGACTTGAACTATATAGTTATGAGCATTAAATGGAACTATTTGAAGACTTTCTTTTATTAGATTACCTATAAAAACTCATGCATCTGCATATATAATAAATACAATGGTCACTATTCTTGAATGTATTGATTGATTGAATGATTGATTGATTTATTGCTTGATTGAATGAATGATGATAGAATGATTTCGATGAAATTGATCGGTAATCTGGTAATAAAAGATGGTGTTCGGTCAGAAGGAACCGTGTACATGCATTGTATTGATTGACTAGGAACAGAGAACATAAGAAGACTTGAACTATATAGTTATGAGCATTAAATGGAACTATTTGAAGACTTTCTTCTATTAGATTACCTATAAAAACTCATGCATCTGTATATATAATAAATACAATGGTCACTATTCTTGAATGAATTGATTGATTGAATGATTGATTGATTTATTGCTTGATTGAATGAATGATGATATAATGATTTCGATGAAATTGATCGGTAATCTGGTAATAAAAGATGGTGTTCGGTCAGAAGGAACCGTGTACATGCATTGTATTGATTGACTAGGAACAGAAATGATTGATTTATTGATTTATTGCTTGATTGAATGAATGATGATAGAATGATTTCGATGAAATTGATCGGTAATCTGGTAATAAAAGATGGTGTTCGGTCAGAAGGAAGTGTATACATGCATTGTATTGATTGAGTAGGAACAGAAATGATTGATTTATTGATTTATTGCTTGATTGAATGAATGATGATAGTATGATTTCGATGAAATTGATCGGTAATCTGGCAATAAAAGATGGCGTTCGGTCAGAAGGAACCGTGTACATGCATTGTATTGATTGACTAGGAATAGAGAACATAAGAAGACTTGAACTATATAGTTATGAGCATTAAATGGAACTATTTGAAGACTTTCTTCTATTAGATTACCTATAAAAACTCATGCATCTGCATATATAATAAATACAATGGTCACTATTCTTGAATGTATTGATTGATTGAATGATTGATTGATTTATTGCTTGATTGAATGAATGATGATAGAATGATTTCGATGAAATTGATCGGTAATCTGGTAATAAAAGATGGTGTTCGGTCAGAAGGAACCGTGTACATGCATTGTATTGATTGACTAGGAACAGAGAACATAAGAAGACTTGAACTATATAGTTATGAGCATTAAATGGAACTATTTGAAGACTTTCTTTTATTAGATTACCTATAAAAACTCATGCATCTGCATATATAATAAATACAATGGTCACTATTCTTGAATGTATTGATTGATTGAATGATTGATTGATTTATTGCTTGATTGAATGAATGATGATAGAATGATTTCGATGAAATTGATCGGTAATCTGGTAATAAAAGATGGTGTTCGGTCAGAAGGAACCGTGTACATGCATTGTATTGATTGACTAGGAACAGAGAACATAAGAAGACTTGAACTATATAGTTATGAGCATTAAATGGAACTATTTGAAGACTTTCTTCTATTAGATTACCTATAAAAACTCATGCATCTGTATATATAATAAATACAATGGTCACTATTCTTGAATGAATTGATTGATTGAATGATTGATTGATTTATTGCTTGATTGAATGAATGATGATATAATGATTTCGATGAAATTGATCGGTAATCTGGTAATAAAAGATGGTGTTCGGTCAGAAGGAACCGTGTACATGCATTGTATTGATTGACTAGGAACAGAAATGATTGATTTATTGATTTATTGCTTGATTGAATGAATGATGATAGAATGATTTCGATGAAATTGATCGGTAATCTGGTAATAAAAGATGGTGTTCGGTCAGAAGGAAGTGTATACATGCATTGAATTGATTGAGTAGGAACAGAAATGATTGATTTATTGATTTATTGCTTGATTGAATGAATGATGATAGAATGATTTCGATGAAATTGATCGGTAATCTGGTAATAAAAGATGGTGTTCGGTCAGAAGGAACCGTGTACATGCATTATATTGATTGACTAGGAACAGAGAACATAAGAAGACTTGAACTATATAGTTATGAGCATTAAATGGAACTATTTGAAGACTTTCTTTTATTAGATTACCTATAAAAACTCATGCATCTGCATATATAATAAATACAATGGTCACTATTCTTGAATGTATTGATTGATTGAATGATTGATTGATTTATTGCTTGATTGAATGAATGATGATAGAATGATTTCGATGAAATTGATCGGTAATCTGGTAATAAAAGATGGTGTTCGGTCAGAAGGAACCGTGTACATGCATTGTATTGATTGACTAGGAACAGAGAACATAAGAAGACTTGAACTATATAGTTATGAGCATTAAATGGAACTATTTGAAGACTTTCTTCTATTAGATTACCTATAAAAACTCATGCATCTGCATATATAATAAATACAATGGTCACTATTCTTGAATGAATTGATTGATTGAATGATTGATTGATTTATTGCTTGATTGAATGAATGATGATATAATGATTTCGATGAAATTGATCGGTAATCTGGTAATAAAAGATGGTGTTCGGTCAGAAGGAACCGTGTACATGCATTGTATTGATTGACTAGGAACAGAAATGATTGATTTATTGATTTATTGCTTGATTGAATGAATGATGATAGAATGATTTCGATGAAATTGATCGGTAATCTGGTAATAAAAGATGGTGTTCGGTCAGAAGGAAGTGTATACATGCATTGAATTGATTGAGTAGGAACAGAAATGATTGATTTATTGATTTATTGCTTGATTGAATGAATGATGATAGAATGATTTCGATGAAATTGATCGGTAATCTGGTAATAAAAGATGGTGTTCGGTCAGAAGGAACCGTGTACATGCATTGTATTGATTGACTAGGAACAGAGAACATAAGAAGACTTGAACTATATAGTTATGAGCATTAAATGGAACTATTTGAAGACTTTCTTCTATTAGATTACCTATAAAAACTCATGCATCTGCATATATAATAAATACAATGGTCACTATTCTTGAATGTATTGATTGATTGAATGATTGATTGATTTATTGCTTGATTGAATGAATGATGATAGAATGATTTCGATGAAATTGATCGGTAATCTGGTAATAAAAGATGGTATTCGGTCAGAAGGAAGTGTATACATGCATTGTATTGATTGAGTAGGAACAGAAATGATTGATTTATTGATTTATTGCTTGATTGAATGAATGATGATAGAATGATTTCGATGAAATTGATCGGTAATCTGGTAATAAAAGATTGTGTTCGGTCAGAAGGAACCGTGTACATGCATTGTATTGATTGACTAGGAACAGAGAACATAAGAAGACTTGAACTATATAGTTATGAGCATTAAATGGAACTATTTGAAGACTTTCTTTTATTAGATTACCTATAAAAACTCATGCATCTGCATATATAATAAATACAATGGTCACTATTCTTGAATGAATTGATTGATTGAATGATTGATTGATTTATTGCTTGATTGAATGAATGATGATATAATGATTTCGATGAAATTGATCGGTAATCTGGTAATAAAAGATGGTGTTCGGTCAGAAGGAACCGTGTACATGCATTGTATTGATTGACTAGGAACAGAAATGATTGATTTATTGATTTATTGCTTGATTGAATGAATGATGATAGAATGATTTCGATGAAATTGATCGGTAATCTGGTAATAAAAGATGGTGTTCGGTCAGAAGGAAGTGTATACATGCATTGAATTGATTGAGTAGGAACAGAAATGATTGATTTATTGATTTATTGCTTGATTGAATGAATGATGATAGAATGATTTCGATGATATTGATCGGTAATCTGGTAATAAAATATGGTGTTCGGTCAGAAGGAAGTGTATACATGCATTGTATTGATTGAGTAGGAACAGAAATGATTGATTTATTGATTTATTGCTTGATTGAATGAATGATGATAGAATGATTTCGATGAAATTGATCGGTAATCTGGTAATAAAAGATGGTGTTCGGTCAGAAGGAAGTGTATACATGCATTGTATTGATTGAGTAGGTACAGAAATGATTGATTTATTGATTTATTGCTTGATTGAATGAATGATGATAGAATGATTTCGATGAAATTGATCGGTAATCTGGTAATAAAAGATGGTGTTCGGTCAGAAGGGAGTGTATACATGCATTGTATTGATTGAGTAGGAACAGAAATGATTGATTTATTGATTTATTGCTTGATTGAATGAATGATGATAGAATGATTTCGATGAAATTGATCGGTAATCTGGTAATAAAAGATGGTGTTCGGTCAGAAGGAAGTGTATACATGCATTGTATTTATTGAGTAGGAACAGAAATGATTGATTTATTGATTTATTGCTTGATTGAATGAATGATGATAGAATGATTTCGATGAAATTGATCGGTAATCTGGTAATAAAATATGGTGTTCGGTCAGAAGGAAGTGTATACATGCATTGTATTGATTGAGTAGGAACAGAAATGATTGATTTATTGATTTATTGCTTGATTGAATGAATGATGATAGAATGATTTCGATGAAATTGATCGGTAATCTGGTAATAAAAGATGGTGTTCGGTCAGAAGGAACCGTGTACATGCATTGTATTGATTGACTAGGAACAGAGAACATAAGAAGACTTGAACTATATAGTTATGAGCATTAAATGGAACTATTTGAAGACTTTCTTCTATTAGATTACCTATAAGAACTCATGCATCTGCATATATAATAAATACAATGGTCACTATTCTTGAATGTATTGATTGATTGAATGAGTGCTTGATTTATTGATTGATTGAATGAATGATGATAGAATGATTTCGATGAAATTGATCGGTAATCTGGTAATAAAAGATGGCGTTCGGTCAGAAGGAAGTGTATACATGCATTGTA
Organism: Parapristionchus giblindavisi; assembly: GCA_943737045.1. Taxonomy (NCBI): domain Eukaryota; kingdom Metazoa; phylum Nematoda; class Chromadorea; order Rhabditida; family Diplogasteridae; genus Parapristionchus; species Parapristionchus giblindavisi. The sequence continues at coordinate 11,601 of CALSFV010000670.1, forward strand.
TTGATTGAGTAGGAATAGAAATGATTGATTTATTGATTTATTGCTTGATTGAATGAATGATGATAGAATGATTTCGATGAAATTGATCGGTAATCTGGTAATAAAATATGGTGTTCGGTCAGAAGGAAGTGTATACATGCATTGTATTGATTGAGTAGGAACAGAAATGATTGATTTATTGATTTATTGTTTGATTGAATGAATGATGATAGAATGATTTCGATGAAATTGATCGGTAATCTGGTAATAAAAGATGGTGTTCGGTCAGAAGGAAGTGTATGCATGCATTGTATTGATTGAGTAGGAACAGAAATGATTGATTTATTGATTTATTGTTTGATTGAATGAATGATGATAGAATGATTTCGATGAAATTGATCGGTAATCTGGTAATAAAAGATGGTGTTCGGTCAGAAGGAACCGTGTACATGCATTGTATTGATTGAGTAGGAACATAAATGATTGATTTATTGATTTATTGCTTGATTGAATGAATGATGATAGAATGATTTCGATGAAATTGATCGGTAATCTGGTAATAAAAGATGGTGTTCGGTCAGAAGGAAGTGTATACATGCATTGTATTGATTGAGTAGGAACAGAAATGATTGATTTATTGATTTATTGCTTGATTGAATGAATGATGATAGAATGATTTCGATGAAATTGATCGGTAATCTGGTAATAAAATATGGTGTTCGGTCAGAAGGAAGTGTATACATGCATTGTATTGATTGAGTAGGAACAGAAATGATTGATTTATTGATTTATTGCTTGATTGAATGAATGATGATAGAATGATTTCGATGAAATTGATCGGTAATCTGGTAATAAAAGATGGTGTTCGGTCAGAAGGAAGTGTATACATGCATTGTATTGATTGAGTAGGAACAGAAATGATTGATTTATTGATTTATTGCTTGATTGAATGAATGATGCTAGAATGATTTCGATGAAATTGATCGGTAATCTGGTAATAAAAGATGGTGTTCGGTCAGAAGGAAGTGTATACATGCATTGTATTGATTGAGTAGGAACAGAAATGATTGATTTATTGATTTATTGCTTGATTGAATGAATGATGATAGAATGATTACGATGAAATTGATCGGTAATCTGGTAATAAAAGATGGTGTTCGGTCAGAAGGAACCGTGTACATGCATTGTATTGATTGACTAGGAACAGAGAACATAAGAAGACTTGAACTATATAGTTATGAGCATTAAATGGAGCTATTTGAAGACTTTCTTCTATTAGATTATCTATAAGAACTCATGCATCTGCATATATAATAAATACAATGGTCACTATTCTTGAATGTATTGATTGATTGAATGATTGATTGATTTATTGTTTGATTGAATGAATGATGATAGAATGATTTCGATGAAATTGATCGGTAATCTGGTAATAAAAGATGGTGTTCGATCAGAAGGAAGTGTATGCATGCATTGTATTGATTGAGTAGGAACAGAAATGATTGATTTATTGATTTATTGCTTGATTGAATGAATGATGATAGAATGATTTCGATGAAATTGATCGGTAATCTGGTAATAAAATATGGTGTTCGGTCAGAAGGAAGTGTATACATGCATTGTATTGATTGAGTAGGAACAGAAATGATTGATTTATTGATTTATTGCTTGATTGAATGAATGATGATAGAATGATTTCGATGAAATTGATCGGTAATCTGGTAATAAAAGATGGTGTTCGGTCAGAAGGAAGTGTATACATGCATTGTATTGATTGAGTAGGAACAGAAATGATTGATTTATTGATTTATTGCTTGATTGAATGAATGATGATAGAATGATTTCGATGAAATTGATCGGTAATCTGGTAATAAAATATGGTGTTCGGTCAGAAGGAAGTGTATACATGCATTGTATTGATTGAGTAGGAACAGAAATGATTGATTTATTGATTTATTGCTTGATTGAATGAATGATGATAGAATGATTTCGATGAAATTGATCGGTAATCTGGTAATAAAAGATGGTGTTCGGTCAGAAGGAAGTGTATACATGCATTGAATTGATTGAGTAGGAACAGAAATGATTGATTTATTGATTTATTGCTTGATTGAATGAATGATGATAGAATGATTTCGATGAAATTGATCGGTAATCTGGTAATAAAATATGGTGTTCGGTCAGAAGGAAGTGTATACATGCATTGTATTGATTGAGTAGGAACAGAAATGATTGATTTATTGATTTATTGCTTGATTGAATGAATGATGATAGAATGATTTCGATGAAATTGATCGGTAATCTGGTAATAAAAGATGGTGTTCGGTCAGAAGGAAGTGTATACATGCATTGTATTGATTGAGTAGGTACAGAAATGATTGATTTATTGATTTATTGCTTGATTGAATGAATGATGATAGAATGATTTCGATGAAATTGATCGGTAATCTGGTAATAAAAGATGGTGTTCGGTCGGAAGGAAGTGTATACATGCATTGTATTGATTGAGTAGGAACAGAAATGATTGATTTATTGATTTATTGCTTGATTGAATGAATGATGATAGAATGATTTCGATGAAATTGATCGGTAATCTGGTAATAAAAGATGGTGTTCGGTCAGAAGGAAGTGTATACATGCATTGTATTTATTGAGTAGGAACAGAAATGATTGATTTATTGATTTATTGCTTGATTGAATGAATGATGATAGAATGATTTCGATGAAATTGATCGGTAATCTGGTAATAAAATATGGTGTTCGGTCAGAAGGAAGTGTATACATGCATTGTATTGATTGAGTAGGAACAGAAATGATTGATTTATTGATTTATTGCTTGATTGAATGAATGATGATAGAATGATTTCGATGAAATTGATCGGTAATCTGGTAATAAAAGATGGTGTTCGGTCAGAAGGAACCGTGTACATGCATTGTATTGATTGACTAGGAACAGAGAACATAAGAAGACTTGAACTATATAGTTATGAGCATTAAATGGAACTATTTGAAGACTTTCTTCTATTAGATTACCTATAAGAACTCATGCATCTGCATATATAATAAATACAATGGTCACTATTCTTGAATGTATTGATTGATTGAATGAGTGCTTGATTTATTGATTGATTGAATGAATGATGATAGAATGATTTCGATGAAATTGATCGGTAATCTGGTAATAAAAGATGGCGTTCGGTCAGAATGAAGTGTATACATGCATTGTATTGATTGAGTAGGAATAGAAATGATTGATTTATTGATTTATTGCTTGATTGAATGAATGATGATAGAATGATTTCGATGAAATTGATCGGTAATCTGGTAATAAAATATGGTGTTCGGTCAGAAGGAAGTGTATACATGCATTGTATTGATTGAGTAGGAACAGAAATGATTGATTTATTGATTTATTGTTTGATTGAATGAATGATGATAGAATGATTTCGATGAAATTGATCGGTAATCTGGTAATAAAAGATGGTGTTCGGTCAGAAGGAAGTGTATGTATGCATTGTATTGATTGAGTAGGAACAGAAATGATTGATTTATTGATTTATTGTTTGATTGAATGAATGATGATAGAATGATTTCGATGAAATTGATCGGTAATCTGGTAATAAAAGATGGTGTTCGGTCAGAAGGAACCGTGTACATGCATTGTATTGATTGAGTAGGAACATAAATGATTGATTTATTGATTTATTGCTTGATTGAATGAATGATGATAGAATGATTTCGATGAAATTGATCGGTAATCTGGTAATAAAAGATGGTGTTCGGTCAGAAGGAAGTGTATACATGCATTGTATTGATTGAGTAGGAACAGAAATGATTGATTTATTGATTTATTGCTTGATTGAATGAATGATGATAGAATGATTTCGATGAAATTGATCGGTAATCTGGTAATAAAATATGGTGTTCGGTCAGAAGGAAGTGTATACATGCATTGTATTGATTGAGTAGGAACAGAAATGATTGATTTATTGATTTATTGCTTGATTGAATGAATGATGATAGAATGATTTCGATGAAATTGATCGGTAATCTGGTAATAAAAGATGGTGTTCGGTCAGAAGGAAGTGTATACATGCATTGTATTGATTGAGTAGGAACAGAAATGATTGATTTATTGATTTATTGCTTGATTGAATGAATGATGCTAGAATGATTTCGATGAAATTGATCGGTAATCTGGTAATAAAAGATGGTGTTCGGTCAGAAGGAAGTGTATACATGCATTGTATTGATTGAGTAGGAACAGAAATGATTGATTTATTGATTTATTGCTTGATTGAATGAATGATGATAGAATGATTACGATGAAATTGATCGGTAATCTGGTAATAAAAGATGGTGTTCGGTCAGAAGGAACCGTGTACATGCATTGTATTGATTGACTAGGAACAGAGAACATAAGAAGACTTGAACTATATAGTTATGAGCATTAAATGGAGCTATTTGAAGACTTTCTTCTATTAGATTATCTATAAGAACTCATGCATCTGCATATATAATAAATACAATGGTCACTATTCTTGAATGTATTGATTGATTGAATGATTGATTGATTTATTGTTTGATTGAATGAATGATGATAGAATGATTTCGATGAAATTGATCGGTAATCTGGTAATAAAAGATGGTGTTCGGTCAGAAGGAAGTGTATTAATTTTATTAATTTAGTAAGTAAATCAATGTACAGGAGTGATATGCATGCACGTATTTAAAATAATTGTAACAATAAAACTATTAAGTAATAATGTGCTTCATGGTGTTTCGGCCGCTACGTCTAGACACCATAAAGCTTTGCCTGGTGTCGCGGCCATCTTCAGTAGACAGCACCAGGTCTTTCTAGAGACTTTATAAAACTAGATTTTTATATGAAAGTGTTAAAATTTCTAATTTAACAACTAAACTACTATGAAAAGATAAGCTAATTCTATAAACAAACAATAAAAGTGTGAATTACTAGAGTTTGATGTAACATGAATACAATGTAATTAACGGAAGTGGTATTAAAATGAACCTCTTTAGATAAGATGAGATGAGTCCATGTTGTCCTGGCTGAGGTACGTTATGCTGATGTGTCCTAATCGTCCTTCCTTTAAGTTGGTCTGATAGTGACGTGGCATAGAGAGAGATAGAGACTAGTAGAACGAGGGACTGGCGTGGGGTCAGTGTATTTATAGGCATTTGTTGTACCTTGTTCATATACAAACTACAAATCTATGTATGATAGGCCAAGGACCGTGTGTAGATAATAATATGAAGGATTTATAGTCCAAAGGTCTAAGAGATATAGAAACTTGTCATTTATAGTTGCGAAGATTAGAGATCATATTAAATTTTATCTAGAGAGTAAATTATGACAAATTATTTCTTTGTTTGTTGCATATTTAATTGAAATTAACGGGTTTTTGCTAATAGTTTTGAAAATTCTGCTGTGAATTTGAAACAATGGATAATTAAGATTTTTAAATGTAATTATAAGCTGTTTTGTTCTATCAATGAAGCTTTTATACTCTGTACTATTTCGATATATTCTAAGTATTTCTCCATGCAGAGTATTTAGTCCTATTCTTAATGGTATACATGAGTTATAATGGGGATATCTGATTACTTTGAAAGAGTAATCATCTGTTTTGTTATAGATTGACGTTATCGCAGAGCCATTTACTATATGTATGTCTAGATCTAGAAAAGCTGTTCTGAAATCTGTTTGATTTGTTTTCTCTAATGATAGTGAATTGTGATAGATAAATGAAGTGATTGCTATAAAATCTTCTGATTTATCTGAACAATGAAATAGGTCATCTATATATCTAAATGTTCTAGAAAGTTTCTGTGCTAAAGTGTGTCCTTGTTTTATATTTTCGTATATATATTCATATTCCATGAATGAAAGTGTCATATCTGCTATCTGAGGAGATGCATTGTTGCCTTGCGGTATTCCTTTATTTTGTTTGAATATCTGACCTGCGTATACTGCGTAACTGTTATTGAGAACATATTCAAGCATCATTTTAATGTCATTTTTATCGTAACTTCTGCTATATAATGCGCGTGAATTACTGTAGAAAGTCTTTTGTCCTGTGACATTAATGTACTCTTTTTTAGCATTTCGAAACATTAATTCAATTAACTTGAATATGTTTTCTCTTACTATTTTATGAGGTAGATTGGTAAATAAGGAAGAGAAATCAGCACAAAATATTTTTGCACTTTTATTTGATAAAGTTTTTAAACGTTGGTTAACTATTATAGTGTTATCTATTGAAAAATAATAATTAATGCCAGTTCTTTCAGTAATTTGTTTACAATATCTTTGGAAATGTAGTTTTAAGTGTTTAAGTATTAATTGAAGTTCTTTGGATATGGATTTCAAACTACTGTTATAAGCTCCTGTTATGAATCTTGCTTTAATAGGATTTTTATGCATTTTTGGTATAGCATAAATTCGTGGTAGTGCACAATCCTCTATCTGATTTAGTTTGTATTCATTAGTCTTTCTTGTATGTCTTCGTATTATTTCATCGTAGTCGATTGAGTTGTCTAGCTCGTATGTTCTACTATTATTTTCTTCAGTTGTTAATTCTTTTTCAAGAAATTTTAAGTATAACTTTTTGCATGTAAATGCAAAATTACTTTTTGCTTTATCAACTTGTGTTATTATGAAATTCTTGTGTAGATCTTTTAGATTATACTTTGTTTTATTTTGTTCAGATGTATATTTGTTTAGTAGTTTTACTTTTAGCTTATTCTCAAAAATTGAATGATACATTTGTTTAATATTGCTTGCTTGTGAAGAGTTCAATTTCAGTTTTCGACATAATTTTGCTATTACATTGTAAATTGATTCTTTAATGTTTTCCTGAATTTCTTCAAGTGTGTTATTAGGCGATATCCGATAATTTGTTCCAAACTCGAACAGATTTCTTAATTCATGGTTCGATATGATATTTCTGTTACCTGTGCATATATGACCCAATTCTTTATCAATGAATTCAGGATAGTTAGCACAGGTGCAGTCTTCTTTCAGTATTTTATCCTTTTCGTCTCTGTTTAATGTTTTCAAAAACCGATTGTAGTTACATAGAAAGGACGAAATTGGTTGTTCTAACGTATAGACTACTGATATTTTAGGTATTATTTCGGAAGGTTTATATTTTAATAGTTCTTCTGATATGTATGCTTTATTCATTTCTTTTTCTATTTTAAGAAGTTCCATGTATCTTCCAAAGTAATGAACCTTCATTATAATTTTCGGTTTCTTGTCATCTTTTAAAGTTGATTTGTTTGACCAGAAGGTATTACAGACTAATGCGTATATTTTATATCTGGTTTTAAAGCTATGCTTATAAAACTCTTCAGTAGCGGTGTATTGAATTAATCTTTTATGTGTGTGTTTATATAATGATTTACCATACGTGTAAAGATTTCTGGTTTCCAAGTTTTCTATATTTTGGATTATATCGGCAATTGGGGAAGTATCTTTGTATGCTGGTTTCCTTCTTCTTTTCTTTCTGATTCCTCTAGTATTATTGGGTAAACCTATCGGTTTGACATTGAAGTATGGATGTGATCTCTTAGATAATGGATCAATTTGTTCAGAAATATTTCCGAAACCACTTATTTGGTCGTTTAATCCAAGCGGAAATGCTGTATTTAGTGCTTTAATCCAATATATTTCTCTCTCGGTCAAATCTTTACCATCAATTGAATGATCTAGAATATCAATATAAAATGATTCTTTAGAGTGGGAATTTTCTTTGAAGTGATTGCTTAAGAAAGTATTAAGATTATTATGACTGAATGAGTGTCTATGCTCAGACATTCTTCGTTTTACAGGTCGTTTAGTTTGTCCAACATATTGTTTTTCACAAACTTTACATGTAATGAGATAAATTACATTTTTTGCAGTGCATGAGGTATTAATATCTTTATTCGTTTGGTATAAGTCATTGGTTACTGTACTTCGTACGTGATCGTTTAGTCTCATTTTTGGGCAAATAACACATCTTGGTTTTGAACAAGTCGTTCCTCTATGTGTAGTGTATTGAGTGGGAGTAAAGAGTTTTCGTCCGCCTATTTTTTGCTTAAAACTGGTTGAATGTAATGAACAAAAAGTGTTGCTAGGGTTTTTGGCGAGAATTGTTTGGGCTCTCTACCCTTGTTTGCAACAGCGGTAGCTCTTTAGGCAGGGCTGCTGCCCCTGGTGGTGACTACTGTGAATACAGTATACCAGATATGGCCCAACCACTATGCGGCTGCGTCTACCGCTGTTGACTTTTGTCAACACAGCACGCAGTCACTGTAGTTGTGATAATGTTTGGAAAAGTTTCTGATGAACTAATGTTTATATCATTAATAAGCCATTTTTTCATGAGTTCAAAACTCATGAAGTATTTGAAATTTTTTAGATACAAATGAGCTAAATCTAAAGTATTTTAAAGTTTTAGATGCAAATCTTTATAGGGGAATCGAGAATTTATGTTGTGCGTTCTTAAAACAAAAGGATTTAAATGAAACTGTTTGGTTTACAGACTAAAGTCGTATGTCTTTGACAAAGATGTTGCGTATGTGTGGGTTATGTGGAGCCCCTCATCCACACACTCCACTGGGTGTATACACCCTGTGGTTGTGTAGCGGTCTTAACGACCACTATGGAGAGGCGGACTTTTTATATAGAAGTGTTTTAACGATTTTTGTTTGAAATAGTTTCCCAAGACAATGACATTATATCAAACTGTATGTACATAATAAGTAATACGTAGTAATGTGTGTTATTCAGTGTAAGAAATAGAAATATGAGAATATTAAAGACTTTATTTGCAAATAAATTGTTTGTGTAATATGGAATGAATAAAAATAAATGTAATAATTCAGTTGTTGTGAGATATTAAGTCTGCATCACCCTAACCTCGATAATTGAACTATCGAGTGGGGACGCTTCAAGTTATGGCCCCCGAATGGTTAGTTCAGGGGTGGCGGAAAAGCTCCGCGGATGTCGACTCTTGGTCGAACCTAGATTGTACAGAATGAGATTGTTCAAAATGAAAGCATGCATTGTACATGTTAAGTGAGTGAGAGTTAAGATAAATGATAATAAGGAAAGCTAAGGAAGATAATAGTATTAAATTATTATCCCTAGGTTGTGTAGAGTGGAGCTATGCTCTCACGTCAATACACAAGCCAAGGGAGAATTCAATTAATTTAGTAAGTAAATCAATGTACAGGAGTGATATGCATGCACGTATTTAAAATAATTGTAACAATAAAACTATTAAGTAATAATGTGCTTCATGGTGTTTCGGCCGCTACGTCTAGACACCATAAAGCTTTGCCTGGTGTCGCGGCCATCTTCAGTAGACAGCACCAGGTCTTTCTAGAGACTTTATAAAACTAGATTTTTATATGAAAGTGTTAAAATTTCTAATTTAACAACTAAACTACTATGAAAAGATAAGCTAATTCTATAAACAAACAATAAAAGTGTGAATTACTAGAGTTTGATGTAACATGAATACAATGTAATTAACGGAAGTGGTATTAAAATGAACCTCTTTAGATAAGATGAGATGAGTCCATGTTGTCCTGGCTGAGGTACGTTATGCTGATGTGTCCTAATCGTCCTTCCTTTAAGTTGGTCTGATAGTGACGTGGCATAGAGAGAGATAGAGACTAGTAGAACGAGGGACTGGCGTGGGGTCAGTGTATTTATAGGCATTTGTTGTACCTTGTTCATATACAAACTACAAATCTATGTATGATAGGCCAAGGACCGTGTGTAGATAATAATATGAAGGATTTATAGTCCAAAGGTCTAAGAGATATAGAAACTTGTCATTTATAGTTGCGAAGATTAGAGATCATATTAAATTTTATCTAGAGAGTAAATTATGACAAATTATTTCTTTGTTTGTTGCATATTTAATTGAAATTAACGGGTTTTTGCTAATAGTTTTGAAAATTCTGCTGTGAATTTGAAACAATGGATAATTAAGATTTTTAAATGTAATTATAAGCTGTTTTGTTCTATCAATGAAGCTTTTATACTCTGTACTATTTCGATATATTCTAAGTATTTCTCCATGCAGAGTATTTAGTCCTATTCTTAATGGTATACATGAGTTATAATGGGGATATCTGATTACTTTGAAAGAGTAATCATCTGTTTTGTTATAGATTGACGTTATCGCAGAGCCATTTACTATATGTATGTCTAGATCTAGAAAAGCTGTTCTGAAATCTGTTTGATTTGTTTTCTCTAATGATAGTGAATTGTGATAGATAAATGAAGTGATTGCTATAAAATCTTCTGATTTATCTGAACAATGAAATAGGTCATCTATATATCTAAATGTTCTAGAAAGTTTCTGTGCTAAAGTGTGTCCTTGTTTTATATTTTCGTATATATATTCATATTCCATGAATGAAAGTGTCATATCTGCTATCTGAGGAGATGCATTGTTGCCTTGCGGTATTCCTTTATTTTGTTTGAATATCTGACCTGCGTATACTGCGTAACTGTTATTGAGAACATATTCAAGCATCATTTTAATGTCATTTTTATCGTAACTTCTGCTATATAATGCGCGTGAATTACTGTAGAAAGTCTTTTGTCCTGTGACATTAATGTACTCTTTTTTAGCATTTCGAAACATTAATTCAATTAACTTGAATATGTTTTCTCTTACTATTTTATGAGGTAGATTGGTAAATAAGGAAGAGAAATCAGCACAAAATATTTTTGCACTTTTATTTGATAAAGTTTTTAAACGTTGGTTAACTATTATAGTGTTATCTATTGAAAAATAATAATTAATGCCAGTTCTTTCAGTAATTTGTTTACAATATCTTTGAAAATGTAGTTTTAAGTGTTTAAGTATTAATTGAAGTTCTTTGGATATGGATTTCAAACTACTGTTATAAGCTCCTGTTATGAATCTTGCTTTAATAGGATTTTTATGCATTTTTGGTATAGCATAAATTCGTGGTAGTGCACAATCCTCTATCTGATTTAGTTTGTATTCATTAGTCTTTCTTGTATGTCTTCGTATTATTTCATCGTAGTCGATTGAGTTGTCTAGCTCGTATGTTCTACTATTATTTTCTTCAGTTGTTAATTCTTTTTCAAGAAATTTTAAGTATAACTTTTTGCATGTAAATGCAAAATTACTTTTTGCTTTATCAACTTGTGTTATTATGAAATTCTTGTGTAGATCTTTTAGATTATACTTTGTTTTATTTTGTTCAGATGTATATTTGTTTAGTAGTTTTACTTTTAGCTTATTCTCAAAAATTGAATGATACATTTGTTTAATATTGCTTGCTTGTGAAGAGTTCAATTTCAGTTTTCGACATAATTTTGCTATTACATTGTAAATTGATTCTTTAATGTTTTCCTGAATTTCTTCAAGTGTGTTATTAGGCGATATCCGATAATTTGTTCCAAACTCGAACAGATTTCTTAATTCATGGTTCGATATGATATTTCTGTTACCTGTGCATATATGACCCAATTCTTTATCAATGAATTCAGGATAGTTAGCACAGGTGCAGTCTTCTTTCAGTATTTTATCCTTTTCGTCTCTGTTTAATGTTTTCAAAAACCGATTGTAGTTACATAGAAAGGACGAAATTGGTTGTTCTAACGTATAGACTACTGATATTTTAGGTATTATTTCGGAAGGTTTATATTTTAATAGTTCTTCTGATATGTATGCTTTATTCATTTCTTTTTCTATTTTAAGAAGTTCCATGTATCTTCCAAAGTAATGAACCTTCATTATAATTTTCGGTTTCTTGTCATCTTTTAAAGTTGATTTGTTTGACCAGAAGGTATTACAGACTAATGCGTATATTTTATATCTGGTTTTAAAGCTATGCTTATAAAACTCTTCAGTAGCGGTGTATTGAATTAATCTTTTATGTGTGTGTTTATATAATGATTTACCATACGTGTAAAGATTTCTGGTTTCCAAGTTTTCTATATTTTGGATTATATCGGCAATTGGGGAAGTATCTTTGTATGCTGGTTTCCTTCTTCTTTTCTTTCTGATTCCTCTAGTATTATTGGGTAAACCTATCGGTTTGACATTGAAGTATGGATGTGATCTCTTAGATAATGGATCAATTTGTTCAGAAATATTTCCGAAACCACTTATTTGGTCGTTTAATCCAAGCGGAAATGCTGTATTTAGTGCTTTAATCCAATATATTTCTCTCTCGGTCAAATCTTTACCATCAATTGAATGATCTAGAATATCAATATAAAATGATTCTTTAGAGTGGGAATTTTCTTTGAAGTGATTGCTTAAGAAAGTATTAAGATTATTATGACTGAATGAGTGTCTATGCTCAGACATTCTTCGTTTTACAGGTCGTTTAGTTTGTCCAACATATTGTTTTTCACAAACTTTACATGTAATGAGATAAATTACATTTTTTGCAGTGCATGAGGTATTAATATCTTTATTCGTTTGGTATAAGTCATTGGTTACTGTACTTCGTACGTGATCGTTTAGTCTCATTTTTGGGCAAATAACACATCTTGGTTTTGAACAAGTCGTTCCTCTATGTGTAGTGTATTGAGTGGGAGTAAAGAGTTTTCGTCCGCCTATTTTTTGCTTAAAACTGGTTGAATGTAATGAACAAAAAGTGTTGCTAGGGTTTTTGGCGAGAATTGTTTGGGCTCTCTACCCTTGTTTGCAACAGCGGTAGCTCTTTAGGCAGGGCTGCTGCCCCTGGTGGTGACTACTGTGAATACAGTATACCAGATATGGCCCAACCACTATGCGGCTGCGTCTACCGCTGTTGACTTTTGTCAACACAGCACGCAGTCACTGTAGTTGTGATAATGTTTGGAAAAGTTTCTGATGAACTAATGTTTATATCATTAATAAGCCATTTTTTCATGAGTTCAAAACTCATGAAGTATTTGAAATTTTTTAGATACAAATGAGCTAAATCTAAAGTATTTTAAAGTTTTAGATGCAAATCTTTATAGGGGAATCGAGAATTTATGTTGTGCGTTCTTAAAACAAAAGGATTTAAATGAAACTGTTTGGTTTACAGACTAAAGTCGTATGTCTTTGACAAAGATGTTGCGTATGTGTGGGTTATGTGGAGCCCCTCATCCACACACTCCACTGGGTGTATACACCCTGTGGTTGTGTAGCGGTCTTAACGACCACTATGGAGAGGCGGACTTTTTATATAGAAGTGTTTTAACGATTTTTGTTTGAAATAGTTTCCCAAGACAATGACATTATATCAAACTGTATGTACATAATAAGTAATACGGATGTGTGTTATTCAGTGTAAGAAATAGAAATATGAGAATATTAAAGACTTTATTTGCAAATAAATTGTTTGTGTAATATGGAATGAATAAAAATAAATGTAATAATTCAGTTGTTGTGAGATATTAAGTCTGCATCACCCTAACCTCGATAATTGAACTATCGAGTGGGGACGCTTCAAGTTATGGCCCCCGAATGGTTAGTTCAGGGGTGGCGGAAAAGCTCCGCGGATGTCGACTCTTGGTCGAACCTAGATTGTACAGAATGAGATTGTTCAAAATGAAAGCATGCATTGTACATGTTAAGTGAGTGAGAGTTAAGATAAATGATAATAAGGAAAGCTAAGGAAGATAATAGTATTAAATTATTATCCCTAGGTTGTGTAGAGTGGAGCTATGCTCTCACGTCAATACACAAGCCAAGGGAGAATTCAATTAATTTAGTAAGTAAATCAATGTACAGGAGTGATATGCATGCACGTATTTAAAATAATTGTAACAATAAAACTATTAAGTAATAATGTGCTTCATGGTGTTTCGGCCGCTACGTCTAGACACCATAAAGCTTTGCCTGGTGTCTGTTCCTACTCAATCATTGTATTGATTGAGTAGGAACAGAAATGATTGATTTATTGATTTATTGCTTGATTGAATGAATGATGATAGAATGATTTCGATGAAATTGATCGGTAATCTGGTAATAAAATATGGTGTTCGGTCAGAAGGAAGTGTATACATGCATTGTATTGATTGAGTAGGAACAGAAATGATTGATTTATTGATTTATTGCTTGATTGAATGAATGATGATAGAATGATTTCGATGAAATTGATCGGTAATCTGGTAATAAAAGATGGTGTTCGGTCAGAAGGAAGTGTATACATGCATTGTATTGATTGAGTAGGAACAGAAATGATTGATTTATTGATTTATTGCTTGATTGAATGAATGATGATAGAATGATTTCAATGAAATTGATCGGTAATCTGGTAATAAAATATGGTGTTCGGTCAGAAGGAAGTGTATACATGCATTGTATTGATTGAGTAGGAACAGAAATGATTGATTTATTGATTTATTGCTTGATTGAATGAATGATGATAGTATGATTTCGATGAAATTGATCGGTAATCTGGTAATAAAAGATGGTGTTCGGTCAGAAGGAACCGTGTACATGCATTGTATTGATTGACTAGGAACAGAGAACATAAGAAGACTTGAACTATATAGTTATGAGCATTAAATGGAACTATTTGAAGACTTTCTTCTATTAGATTACCTATAAAAACTCATGCATCTGCATATATAATAAATACAATGGTCACTATTCTTGAATGTATTGATTGATTGAATGATTGATTGATTTATTGCTTGATTGAATGAATGATGATAGAATGATTTCGATGAAATTGATCGGTAATCTGGTAATAAAAGATGGTGTTCGGTCAGAAGGAACCGTGTACATGCATTGTATTGATTGACTAGGAACAGAAATGATTGATTTATTGATTTATTGCTTGATTGAATGAATGATGATAGAATGATTTCGATGAAATTGATCGGTAATCTGGTAATAAAAGATGGTGTTCGGTCAGAAGGAAGTGTATACATGCATTGTATTGATTGAGTAGGAACAGAAATGATTGATTTATTGATTTATTGCTTGATTGAATGAATGATGATAGAATGATTTCGATGAAATTGATCGGTAATCTGGTAATAAAATATGGTGTTCGGTCAGAAGGAAGTGTATACATGCATTGTATTGATTGAGTAGGAACAGAAATGATTGATTTATTGATTTATTGCTTGATTGAATGAATGATGATAGTATGATTTCGATGAAATTGATCGGTAATCTGGTAATAAAAGATGGTGTTCGGTCAGAAGGAACCGTGTACATGCATTGTATTGATTGACTAGGAACAGAGAACATAAGAAGACTTGAACTATATAGTTATGAGCATTAAATGGAACTATTTGAAGACTTTCTTCTATTAGATTACCTATAAAAACTCATGCATCTGCATATATAATAAATACAATGGTCACTATTCTTGAATGTATTGATTGATTGAATGATTGATTGATTTATTGCTTGATTGAATGAATGATGATAGAATGATTTCGATGAAATTGATCGGTAATCTGGTAATAAAAGATGGTGTTCGGTCAGAAGGAACCGTGTACATGCATTGTATTGATTGACTAGGAACAGAAATGATTGATTTATTGATTTATTGCTTGATTGAATGAATGATGATAGAATGATTTCGATGAAATTGATCGGTAATCTGGTAATAAAAGATGGTGTTCGGTCAGAAGGAAGTGTATACATGCATTGTATTGATTGAGTAGGAACAGAAATGATTGATTTATTGATTTATTGCTTGATTGAATGAATGATGCTAGAATGATTTCGATGAAATTGATCGGTAATCTGGTAATAAAAGATGGTGTTCGGTCAGAAGGAAGTGTATACATGCATTGTATTGATTGAGTAGGAACAGAAATGATTGATTTATTGATTTATTGCTTGATTGAATGAATGATGATAGAATGATTTCGATGAAATTGATCGGTAATCTATTAATAAAAGATGGTGTTCGGTCAGAAGGAAGTGTATACATGCATTGTATTGATTGAGTAGGAACAGAAATGATTGATTTCTTGATTTATTGCTTGATTGAATGAATGATGATAGAATGATTTCGATGAAATTGATCGGTAATCTGGTAATAAAATATGGTGTTCGGTCAGAAGGAAGTGTATACATGCATTGTATTGATTGAGTAGGAACAGAAATGATTGATTTATTGATTTATTGCTTGATTGAATGAATGATGATAGTATGATTTCGATGAAATTGATCGGTAATCTGGTAATAAAAGATGGTGTTCGGTCAGAAGGAACCGTGTACATGCATTGTATTGATTGACTAGGAACAGAGAACATAAGAAGACTTGAACTATATAGTTATGAGCATTAAATGGAACTATTTGAAGACTTTCTTCTATTAGATTACCTATAAAAACTCATGCATCTGCATATATAATAAATACAATGGTCACTATTCTTGAATGTATTGATTGATTGAATGATTGATTGATTTATTGCTTGATTGAATGAATGATGATAGAATGATTTCGATGAAATTGATCGGTAATCTGGTAATAAAAGATGGTGTTCGGTCAGAAGGAACCGTGTACATGCATTGTATTGATTGACTAGGAACAGAAATGATTGATTTATTGATTTATTGCTTGATTGAATGAATGATGATAGAATGATTTCGATGAAATTGATCGGTAATCTGGTAATAAAAGATGGTGTTCGGTCAGAAGGAAGTGTATACATGCATTGTATTGATTGAGTAGGAACAGAAATGATTGATTTATTGATTTATTGCTTGATTGAATGAATGATGCTAGAATGATTTCGATGAAATTGATCGGTAATCTGGTAATAAAAGATGGTGTTCGGTCAGAAGGAAGTGTATACATGCATTGTATTGATTGAGTAGGAACAGAAATGATTGATTTATTGATTTATTGCTTGATTGAATGAATGATGATAGAATGATTTCGATGAAATTGATCGGTAATCTATTAATAAAAGATGGTGTTCGGTCAGAAGGAAGTGTATACATGCATTGTATTGATTGAGTAGGAACAGAAATGATTGATTTATTGATTTATTGCTTGATTGAATGAATGATGATAGAATGATTTCGATGAAATTGATCGGTAATCTGGTAATAAAATATGGTGTTCGGTCAGAAGGAAGTGTATACATGCATTGTATTGATTGAGTAGGAACAGAAATGATTGATTTATTGATTTATTGCTTGATTGAATGAATGATGATAGTATGATTTCGATGAAATTGATCGGTAATCTGGTAATAAAAGATGGTGTTCGGTCAGAAGGAACCGTGTACATGCATTGTATTGATTGACTAGGAACAGAGAACATAAGAAGACTTGAACTATATAGTTATGAGCATTAAATGGAACTATTTGAAGACTTTCTTCTATTAGATTACCTATAAAAACTCATGCATCTGCATATATAATAAATACAATGGTCACTATTCTTGAATGTATTGATTGATTGAATGATTGATTGATTTATTGCTTGATTGAATGAATGATGATAGAATGATTTCGATGAAATTGATCGGTAATCTGGTAATAAAAGATGGTGTTCGGTCAGAAGGAACCGTGTACATGCATTGTATTGATTGACTAGGAACAGAAATGATTGATTTATTGATTTATTGCTTGATTGAATGAATGATGATAGAATGATTTCGATGAAATTGATCGGTAATCTGGTAATAAAAGATGGTGTTCGGTCAGAAGGAAGTGTATACATGCATTGTATTGATTGAGTAGGAACAGAAATGATTGATTTATTGATTTATTGCTTGATTGAATGAATGATGATAGAATGATTTCGATGAAATTGATCGGTAATCTGGTATTAAAATATGGTGTTCGGTCAGAAGGAAGTGTATACATGCATTGTATTGATTGAGTAGGAACAGAAATGATTGATTTATTGATTTATTGCTTGATTGAATGAATGATGATAGTATGATTTCGATGAAATTGATCGGTAATCTGGTAATAAAAGATGGTGTTCGGTCAGAAGGAACCGTGTACATGCATTGTATTGATTGACTAGGAACAGAGAACATAAGAAGACTTGAACTATATAGTTATGAGCATTAAATGGAACTATTTGAAGACTTTCTTCTATTAGATTACCTATAAAAACTCATGCATCTGCATATATAATAAATACAATGGTCACTATTCTTGAATGTATTGATTGATTGAATGATTGATTGATTTATTGCTTGATTGAATGAATGATGATAGAATGATTTCGATGAAATTGATCGGTAATCTGGTAATAAAAGATGGTGTTCGGTCAGAAGGAACCGTGTACATGCATTGTATTGATTGACTAGGAACAGAAATGATTGATTTATTGATTTATTGCTTGATTGAATGAATGATGATAGAATGATTTCGATGAAATTGATCGGTAATCTGGTAATAAAAGATGGTGTTCGGTCAGAAGGAAGTGTATACATGCATTGTATTGATTGAGTAGGAACAGAAATGATTGATTTATTGATTTATTGCTTGATTGAATGAATGATGCTAGAATGATTTCGATGAAATTGATCGGTAATCTGGTAATAAAAGATGGTGTTCGGTCAGAAGGAAGTGTATACATGCATTGTATTGATTGAGTAGGAACAGAAATGATTGATTTATTGATTTATTGCTTGATTGAATGAATGATGATAGAATGATTTCGATGAAATTGATCGGTAATCTGGTAATAAAATATGGTGTTCGGTCAGAAGGAAGTGTATACATGCATTGTATTGATTGAGTAGGAACAGAAATGATTGATTTATTGATTTATTGCTTGATTGAATGAATGATGATAGTATGATTTCGATGAAATTGATCGGTAATCTGGTAATAAAAGATGGTGTTCGGTCAGAAGGAACCGTGTACATGCATTGTATTGATTGACTAGGAACAGAGAACATAAGAAGACTTGAACTATATAGTTATGAGCATTAAATGGAACTATTTGAAGACTTTCTTCTATTAGATTACCTATAAAAACTCATGCATCTGCATATATAATAAATACAATGGTCACTATTCTTGAATGTATTGATTGATTGAATGATTGATTGATTTATTGCTTGATTGAATGAATGATGATAGAATGATTTCGATGAAATTGATCGGTAATCTGGTAATAAAAGATGGTGTTCGGTCAGAAGGAACCGTGTACATGCATTGTATTGATTGACTAGGAACAGAAATGATTGATTTATTGATTTATTGCTTGATTGAATGAATGATGATAGAATGATTTCGATGAAATTGATCGGTAATCTGGTAATAAAAGATGGTGTTCGGTCAGAAGGAAGTGTATACATGCATTGTATTGATTGAGTAGGAACAGAAATGATTGATTTATTGATTTATTGCTTGATTGAATGAATGATGCTAGAATGATTTCGATGAAATTGATCGGTAATCTGGTAATAAAAGATGGTGTTCGGTCAGAAGGAAGTGTATACATGCATTGTATTGATTGAGTAGGAACAGAAATGATTGATTTATTGATTTATTGCTTGATTGAATGAATGATGATAGAATGATTTCGATGAAATTGATCGGTAATCTATTAATAAAAGATGGTGTTCGGTCAGAAGGAACCGTGTACATGCATTGTATTGATTGACTAGGAACAGAGAACATAAGAAGACTTGAACTATATAGTTATGAGCATTAAATGGAGCTATTTGAAGACTTTCTTCTATTAGATTATCTATAAGAACTCATGCATCTGCATATATAATAAATACAATGGTCACTATTCTTGAATGTATTGATTGATTGAATGATTGATTGATTTATTGTTTGATTGAATGAATGATGATAGAATGATTTCGATGAAATTGATCGGTAATCTGGTAATAAAAGATGGTGTTCGGTCAGAAGGAAGTGTATACATGCATTGTATTGATTGAGTAGGAACAGAAATGATTGATTTATTGATTTATTGCTTGATTGAATGAATGATGATAGAATGATTTCGATGAAATTGATCGGTAATCTATTAATAAAAGATGGTGTTCGGTCAGAAGGAACCGTGTACATGCATTGTATTGATTGACTAGGAACAGAGAACATAAGAAGACTTGAACTATATAGTTATGAGCATTAAATGGAGCTATTTGAAGACTTTCTTCTATTAGATTATCTATAAGAACTCATGCATCTGCATATATAATAAATACAATGGTCACTATTCTTGAATGTATTGATTGATTGAATGATTGATTGACTTATTGTTTGATTGAATGAATGATGATAGAATGATTTCGATGAAATTGATCGGTAATCTGGTAATAAAAGATGGTGTTCGGTCAGAAGGAAGTGTATACATGCATTGTATTGATTGAGTAGGAACAGAAATGATTGATTTATTGATTTATTGCTTGATTGAATGAATGATGATAGAATGATTTCGATGAAATTGATCGGTAATCTGGTAATAAAATATGGTGTTCGGTCAGAAGGAAGTGTATACATGCATTGTATTGATTGAGTAGGAACAGAAATGATTGATTTATTGATTTATTGCTTGATTGAATGAATGATGATAGAATGATTTCGATGAAATTGATCGGTAATCTGGTAATAAAAGATGGTGTTCGGTCAGAAGGAAGTGTATACATGCATTGTATTGATTGAGTAGGAACAGAAATGATTGATTTATTGATTTATTGCTTGATCGAATGAATGATGATAGAATGATTTCGATGAAATTGATCGGTAATCTGGTAATAAAATATGGTGTTCGGTCAGAAGGAAGTGTATACATGCATTGTATTGATTGAGTAGGAACAGAAATGATTGATTTATTGATTTATTGCTTGATTGAATGAATGATGATAGTATGATTTCGATGAAATTGATCGGTAATCTGGTAATAAAATATGGTGTTCGGTCAGAAGGAACCGTGTACATGCATTGTATTGATTGACTAGGAACAGAGAACATAAGAAGACTTGAACTATATAGTTATGAGCATTAAACGGAACTATTTGAAGACTTTCTTCTATTAGATTACCTATAAAAACTCATGCATCTGCATATATGAGAGGAATCGCCAGAGGTTCGACCACCCCCCGGACATAGAAATTTCGACCCCCTGAAAAATTCAGATTAAGTACTTTGAACGATGCTCTATCGAACTGCGTTGGTCGAATTTGCATATCTGCTCTCATTTTCGAGTAGCGGTAGGTCAAAGTTGGCAGGTATGGTATTTTTGGCTCTAGTGTGCGTCAGAAAAATGATCATAACTCCGTTCAAAATAATGATAGACAATTTTTCAAAAAAAGCATCGAAAGAGGAGATCTTGGGCAACATTTCCCAGTTGATGACGTCATTTGCGGACCATGCGCCGGTGCGGGGCGGTCGGTTTTATGAAAAAGTGACGTAACTTTCCTAATCGGAAAAAGTGAACTTTTCTTCTATGCGCGTTTTGTTGCACCCAGAAGTGTCTAAAAATGACTCAAGTTTCAGAGGATTTGAGAAATGCAAACAAAAAAGCGTTGATTTTAGTAACGCGACCTCGGACCTGCCAAAGGAAAGAACGGCTTATTCCTTTATCAAGAAACAGCAAAGGAACTTAAATGACTCAAAAACATCCGAAAAAGCATCACGAGCTCAAAATACCCATATATGATTGTTATTTGAAACACAAAATCACCAAGTTCCGAAAAATTTGAGAAAAACCATATTTTGCGTTTCCACGTGGAAAAAACGTTTCAGTAATGTTAATTAATCTTTATAATATTTCTTATAATGTTTTTGGAAGTCAAGGCCTAACTGCTCTTAGAGCCGAGATATCCGCCATCGAGATTACACGCGCGCCCCAACTCCGCGCGACTGCTCATCATCCGCTCTCTCACTCCCACACGCTCTTTCTTGAACAGACAGGGAGAGAAAAAAAGGAGAAGAGAGACTAACATCTGGCAACTACACGAAATGGAGATGTTAGAAAACTCTGACCGAACAGAGTTGCATTTGAACAACAAAGAACGAGTGTGAGCCCCCCCCCAATACCTTCCTCGCTCTCTCTTCTCTCTCTTCAAGGAATGATGAAGTACAATGTCAAAACTAATGTTAGATAAGGTACATTTATTAGAGAAATCAGTCATAATTGAAAACAATTAACATCCATCCCCATCCACCTCTTTTAATAATTTTATTCTTTCACATATTTTTTTGCAAAATCATTCGAGGCGTCGAGGTAAAGAGGTACCGCTCTAAAAACACCGAGTGGGTTCGAACCCCTGTTCGATCCAAATCTTTTGCTGATTTTTACAGACACAGAAAACGTGTTCCAAGGAATTTTTTCGTGCTAAGAACGATGAAACAAGTTGTTTTGAGTCCTTCTGAGCTGGAAAACGTTCATTTTATGGCAATACATCGCGCGGAGTTGGGGCGCGCGTGTAATCTCGATGGCGGATATCTCGGCTCTACGAGCAGGTAGGCCTTCACTTCAAAAAACAAAAATGTTCAAAAACATTATAAGAAATATTATAAAGATTAATTAACATTACTGAAACGTTTTTTCCACGTGGAAAAGCAAAATATGGTTTTTCTCAAATTTTTCGGAACTTGGTGATTTTGTGTTTCAAATAACAATCATATATGGGTATTTTGAGCTCGTAATGCTTTTTCGGATGTTTTTGAGTCATTTAAGTTCCTTTGCTGTTTCTTGATAAAGGAATAAGCCGTTCTTTCCTTTGGCAGGTCCGAGGTCGCGTTACTAAAATCAACGCTTTTTTTGTTTGCATTTCTCAAATCCTCTGAAACTTGAGTCATTTTTAGACACTTCTGGGTGCAACAAAACGCGCATAGAAGAAAAGTTCACTTTTTCCGATTAGGAAAGTTACGTCACTTTTTCATAAAACCGACCGCCCCGCACCGGCGCATGGTCGACAAATGACGTCATCAACTGGGAAATGTTGCCCAAGATCTCCTCTTTCGATGATTTTTTTTGAAAAATTGTCTATCATTATTTTGAACGGAGTTATGATCATTTTTCTGACGCACACTCGAGCCAAAAATACCGTACCTGCCAACTTTGACCTACCGCTACTCGAAAATGAGAGCAGATATGCAAATTTGGCCAACGTAGTTCGATAGAGCATCGTTCATAGTACTTAATCTGTATTTTTCAGGGGGTCGAATTTTCTATGTCCGCGGACCCTCCGAAACGGTCGATTTTCTCGTGATTCCTCTCATATAATAAATACAATGGTCACTATTCTTGAATGTATTGATTGATTGAATGATTGATTGATTTATTGCTTTATTGAATGAATGATGATAGAATGATTTCGATGAAATTGATCGGTAATCTGGTAATAAAAGATGGTGTTCGGTCAGAAGGAACCGTGTACATGCATTGTATTGATTGACTAGGAACAGAGAACATAAGAAGACTTGAACTATATAGTTATGAGCATTAAATGGAGCTATTTGAAGACTTTCTTCTATTAGATTATCTATAAGAACTCATGCATCTGCATATATAATAAATACAATGGTCACTATTCTTGAATGTATTGATTGATTGAATGATTGATTGATTTATTGCTTGATTGAATGAATGATGATAGAATGATTTCGATGAAATTGATCGGTAATCTGGTAATAAAAGATGGTGTTCGGTCAGAAGGAAGTGTATACATGCATTGTATTGATTGAGTAGGAACAGAAATGATTGATTTATTGATTTATTGCTTGATTGAATGAATGATGATAGAATGATTTCGATGAAATTGATCGGTAATCTGGTAATAAAATATGGTGTTCGGTCAGAAGGAAGTGTATACATGCATTGTATTGATTGAGTAGGAACAGAAATGATTGATTTATTGATTTATTGCTTGATTGAATGAATGATGATAGAATGATTTCGATGAAATCGATCGGTAATCTGGTAATAAAAGATGGTGTTCGGTCAGAAGGAAGTGTATACATGCATTGTATTGATTGAGTAGGAACAGAAATGATTGATTTATTGATTTATTGCTTGATTGAATGAATGATGCTAGAATGATTTCGATGAAATTGATCGGTAATCTGGTAATAAAAGATGGTGTTCGGTCAGAAGGAAGTGTATACATGCATTGTATTGATTGAGTAGGAACAGAAATGATTGATTTATTGATTTATTGCTTGATTGAATGAATGATGATAGAATGATTTCGATGAAATTGATCGGTAATCTGGTAATAAAATATGGTGTTCGGTCAGAAGGAAGTGTATACATGCATCGTATTGATTGAGTAGGAACAGAAATGATTGATTTATTGATTTATTGCTTGATTGAATGAATGATGATAGTATGATTTCGATGAAATTGATCGGTAATCTGGTAATAAAAGATGGTGTTCGGTCAGAAGGAAGTGTATACATGCATTGTATTGATTGAGTATGAACAGAAATGATTGATTTATTGATTTATTGCTTGATTGAATGAATGATGATAGAATGATTTCGATGAAATTGATCGGTAATCTGGTAATAAAAGATGGTGTTCGGTCAGAAGGAAGTGTATACATGCATTGTATTGATTGAGTAGGAACAGAAATGATTGATTTATTGATTTATTGCTTGATTGAATGAATGATGATAGAATGATTTCGATGAAATTGATCGGTAATCTGGTAATAAAATATGGTGTTCGGTCAGAAGGAAGTGTATACATGCATTGTATTGATTGAGTAGGAACAGAAATGATTGATTTATTGATTTATTGCTTGATTGAATGAATGATGATAGAATGATTTCGATGAAATTGATCGGTAATCTGGTAATAAAAGATGGTGTTCGGTCAGAAGGAAGTGTATACATGCATTGTATTGATTGAGTAGGAACAGAAATGATTGATTTATTAATTTATTGCTTGATTGAATGAATGATGATAGAATGATTTCGATGAAATTGATCGGTAATCTGGTAATAAAAGATGGTGTTCGGTCAGAAGGAAGTGTATACATGCATTGTATTGATTGAGAAGGAACAGAAATGATTGATTTATTGATTTATTGCTTGATTGAATGAATGATGCTAGAATGATTTCGATGAAATTGATCGGTAATCTGGTAATAAAAGATGGTGTTCGGTCAGAAGGAAGTGTATACATGCATTGTATTGATTGAGTAGGAACAGAAATGATTGATTTATTGCTTGATTGAATGAATGATGATAGAATGATTTCGATGAAATTGATCGGTAATCTGGTAATAAAAGATGGTGTTCGGTCAGAAGGAACCGTGTACATGCATTGTATTGATTGACTAGGAACAGAGAACATAAGAAGACTTGAACTATATAGTTATGAGCATTAAATGGAGCTATTTGAAGACTTTCTTCTATTAGATTATCTATAAGAACTCATGCATCTGCATATATAATAAATACAATGGTCACTATTCTTGAATGTATTGATTGATTGAATGATTGATTGATTTATTGTTTGATTGAATGAATGATGATAGAATGATTTCGATGAAATTGATCGGTAATCTGGTAATAAAAGATGGTGTTCGGTCAGAAGGAAGTGTATACATGCATTGTATTGATTGAGTAGGAACAGAAATGATTGATTTATTGATTTATTGCTTGATTGAATGAATGATGATAGAATGATTTCGATGAAATTGATCGGTAATCTGGTAATAAAATATGGTGTTCGGTCAGAAGGAAGTGTATACATGCATTGTATTGATTGAGTAGGAACAGAAATGATTGATTTATTGATTTATTGCTTGATTGAATGAATGATGATAGAATGATTTCGATGAAATTGATCGGTAATCTGGTAATAAAAGATGGTGTTCGGTCAGAAGGAAGTGTATACATGCATTGTATTGATTGAGTATGAACAGAAATGATTGATTTATTGATTTATTGCTTGATTGAATGAATGATGATAGAATGATTTCGATGAAATTGATCGGTAATCTGGTAATAAAATATGGTGTTCGGTCAGAAGGAAGTGTATACATGCATCGTATTGATTGAGTAGGAACAGAAATGATTGATTTATTGATTTATTGCTTGATTGAATGAATGATGATAGTATGATTTCGATGAAATTGATCGGTAATCTGGTAATAAAAGATGGTGTTCGGTCAGAAGGAACCGTGTACATGCATTGTATTGATTGACTAGGAACAGAGAACATAAGAAGACTTGAACTATATAGTTATGAGCATTAAATGGAGCTATTTGAAGACTTTCTTCTATTAGATTATCTATAAGAACTCATGCATCTGCATATATAATAAATACAATGGTCACTATTCTTGAATGTATTGATTGATTGAATGATTGATTGATTTATTGTTTGATTGAATGAATGATGATAGAATGATTTCGATGAAATTGATCGGTAATCTGGTAATAAAAGATGGTGTTCGGTCAGAAGGAAGTGTATACATGCATTGTATTGATTGAGTAGGAACAGAAATGATTGATTTATTGATTTATTGCTTGATTGAATGAATGATGATAGAATGATTTCGATGAAATTGATCGGTAATCTGGTAATAAAATATGGTGTTCGGTCAGAAGGAAGTGTATACATGCATTGTATTGATTGAGTAGGAACAGAAATGATTGATTTATTGATTTATTGCTTGATTGAATGAATGATGATAGAATGATTTCGATGAAATTGATCGGTAATCTGGTAATAAAAGATGGTGTTCGGTCAGAAGGAAGTGTATACATGCATTGTATTGATTGAGTATGAACAGAAATGATTGATTTATTGATTTATTGCTTGATTGAATGAATGATGATAGAATGATTTCGATGAAATTGATCGGTAATCTGGTAATAAAAGATGGTGTTCGGTCAGAAGGAAGTGTATACATGCATTGTATTGATTGAGTAGGAACAGAAATGATTGATTTATTGATTTATTGCTTGATTGAATGAATGATGATAGAATGATTTCGATGAAATTGATCGGTAATCTGGTAATAAAATATGGTGTTCGGTCAGAAGGAAGTGTATACATGCATTGTATTGATTGAGTAGGAACAGAAATGATTGATTTATTGATTTATTGCTTGATTGAATGAATGATGATAGAATGATTTCGATGAAATCGATCGGTAATCTGGTAATAAAAGATGGTGTTCGGTCAGAAGGAAGTGTATACATGCATTGTATTGATTGAGTAGGAACAGAAATGATTGATTTATTGATTTATTGCTTGATTGAATGAATGATGCTAGAATGATTTCGATGAAATTGATCGGTAATCTGGTAATAAAAGATGGTGTTCGGTCAGAAGGAAGTGTATACATGCATTGTATTGATTGAGTAGGAACAGAAATGATTGATTTATTGATTTATTGCTTGATTGAATGAATGATGATAGAATGATTTCGATGAAATTGATCGGTAATCTGGTAATAAAATATGGTGTTCGGTCAGAAGGAAGTGTATACATGCATCGTATTGATTGAGTAGGAACAGAAATGATTGATTTATTGATTTATTGCTTGATTGAATGAATGATGATAGTATGATTTCGATGAAATTGATCGGTAATCTGGTAATAAAAGATGGTGTTCGGTCAGAAGGAAGTGTATACATGCATTGTATTGATTGAGTATGAACAGAAATGATTGATTTATTGATTTATTGCTTGATTGAATGAATGATGATAGAATGATTTCGATGAAATTGATCGGTAATCTGGTAATAAAAGATGGTGTTCGGTCAGAAGGAAGTGTATACATGCATTGTATTGATTGAGTAGGAACAGAAATGATTGATTTATTGATTTATTGCTTGATTGAATGAATGATGATAGAATGATTTCGATGAAATTGATCGGTAATCTGGTAATAAAATATGGTGTTCGGTCAGAAGGAAGTGTATACATGCATTGTATTGATTGAGTAGGAACAGAAATGATTGATTTATTGATTTATTGCTTGATTGAATGAATGATGATAGAATGATTTCGATGAAATTGATCGGTAATCTGGTAATAAAAGATGGTGTTCGGTCAGAAGGAAGTGTATACATGCATTGTATTGATTGAGTAGGAACAGAAATGATTGATTTATTAATTTATTGCTTGATTGAATGAATGATGATAGAATGATTTCGATGAAATTGATCGGTAATCTGGTAATAAAAGATGGTGTTCGGTCAGAAGGAAGTGTATACATGCATTGTATTGATTGAGAAGGAACAGAAATGATTGATTTATTGATTTATTGCTTGATTGAATGAATGATGCTAGAATGATTTCGATGAAATTGATCGGTAATCTGGTAATAAAAGATGGTGTTCGGTCAGAAGGAAGTGTATACATGCATTGTATTGATTGAGTAGGAACAGAAATGATTGATTTATTGCTTGATTGAATGAATGATGATAGAATGATTTCGATGAAATTGATCGGTAATCTGGTAATAAAAGATGGTGTTCGGTCAGAAGGAACCGTGTACATGCATTGTATTGATTGACTAGGAACAGAGAACATAAGAAGACTTGAACTATATAGTTATGAGCATTAAATGGAGCTATTTGAAGACTTTCTTCTATTAGATTATCTATAAGAACTCATGCATCTGCATATATAATAAATACAATGGTCACTATTCTTGAATGTATTGATTGATTGAATGATTGATTGATTTATTGTTTGATTGAATGAATGATGATAGAATGATTTCGATGAAATTGATCGGTAATCTGGTAATAAAAGATGGTGTTCGGTCAGAAGGAAGTGTATACATGCATTGTATTGATTGAGTAGGAACAGAAATGATTGATTTATTGATTTATTGCTTGATTGAATGAATGATGATAGAATGATTTCGATGAAATTGATCGGTAATCTGGTAATAAAATATGGTGTTCGGTCAGAAGGAAGTGTATACATGCATTGTATTGATTGAGTAGGAACAGAAATGATTGATTTATTGATTTATTGCTTGATTGAATGAATGATGATAGAATGATTTCGATGAAATTGATCGGTAATCTGGTAATAAAAGATGGTGTTCGGTCAGAAGGAAGTGTATACATGCATTGTATTGATTGAGTATGAACAGAAATGATTGATTTATTGATTTATTGCTTGATTGAATGAATGATGATAGAATGATTTCGATGAAATTGATCGGTAATCTGGTAATAAAATATGGTGTTCGGTCAGAAGGAAGTGTATACATGCATCGTATTGATTGAGTAGGAACAGAAATGATTGATTTATTGATTTATTGCTTGATTGAATGAATGATGATAGTATGATTTCGATGAAATTGATCGGTAATCTGGTAATAAAAGATGGTGTTCGGTCAGAAGGAACCGTGTACATGCATTGTATTGATTGACTAGGAACAGAGAACATAAGAAGACTTGAACTATATAGTTATGAGCATTAAATGGAGCTATTTGAAGACTTTCTTCTATTAGATTATCTATAAGAACTCATGCATCTGCATATATAATAAATACAATGGTCACTATTCTTGAATGTATTGATTGATTGAATGATTGATTGATTTATTGTTTGATTGAATGAATGATGATAGAATGATTTCGATGAAATTGATCGGTAATCTGGTAATAAAAGATGGTGTTCGGTCAGAAGGAAGTGTATACATGCATTGTATTGATTGAGTAGGAACAGAAATGATTGATTTATTGATTTATTGCTTGATTGAATGAATGATGATAGAATGATTTCGATGAAATTGATCGGTAATCTGGTAATAAAATATGGTGTTCGGTCAGAAGGAAGTGTATACATGCATTGTATTGATTGAGTAGGAACAGAAATGATTGATTTATTGATTTATTGCTTGATTGAATGAATGATGATAGAATGATTTCGATGAAATTGATCGGTAATCTGGTAATAAAAGATGGTGTTCGGTCAGAAGGAAGTGTATACATGCATTGTATTGATTGAGTATGAACAGAAATGATTGATTTATTGATTTATTGCTTGATTGAATGAATGATGATAGAATGATTTCGATGAAATTGATCGGTAATCTGGTAATAAAATATGGTGTTCGGTCAGAAGGAAGTGTATACATGCATCGTATTGATTGAGTAGGAACAGAAATGATTGATTTATTGATTTATTGCTTGATTGAATGAATGATGATAGTATGATTTCGATGAAATTGATCGGTAATCTGGTAATAAAAGATGGTGTTCGGTCATAAGGAAGTGTATACATGCATTGTATTGATTGAGTATGAACAGAAATGATTGATTTATTGATTTATTGCTTGATTGAATGAATGATGATAGAATGATTTCGATGAAATTGATCGGTAATCTGGTAATAAAATATGGTGTTCGGTCAGAAGGAAGTGTATACATGCATTGTATTGATTGAGTAGGAACAGAAATGATTGATTTATTGATTTATTGCTTGATTGAATGAATGATGATAGAATGATTTCGATGAAATTGATCGGTAATCTGGTAATAAAAGATGGTGTTCGGTCAGAAGGAAGTGTATACATGCATTGTATTGATTGAGTATGAACAGAAATGATTGATTTATTGATTTATTGCTTGATTGAATGAATGATGATAGAATGATTTCGATGAAATTGATCGGTAATCTGGTAATAAAATATGGTGTTCGGTCAGAAGGAAGTGTATACATGCATCGTATTGATTGAGTAGGAACAGAAATGATTGATTTATTGATTTATTGCTTGATTGAATGAATGATGATAGTATGATTTCGATGAAATTGATCGGTAATCTGGTAATAAAAGATGGTGTTCGGTCAGAAGGAACCGTGTACATGCATTGTATTGATTGACTAGGAACAGAGAACATAAGAAGACTTGAACTATATAGTTATGAGCATTAAA
The DNA here is from genome assembly GCA_943737045.1 of Parapristionchus giblindavisi. Classification (NCBI taxonomy): domain Eukaryota; kingdom Metazoa; phylum Nematoda; class Chromadorea; order Rhabditida; family Diplogasteridae; genus Parapristionchus; species Parapristionchus giblindavisi. The sequence continues at coordinate 42,397 of CALSFV010000670.1, forward strand.
TGGAGCTATTTGAAGACTTTCTTCTATTAGATTATCTATAAGAACTCATGCATCTGCATATATAATAAATACAATGGTCACTATTCTTGAATGTATTGATTGATTGAATGATTGATTGATTTATTGTTTGATTGAATGAATGATGATAGAATGATTTCGATGAAATTGATCGGTAATCTGGTAATAAAAGATGGTGTTCGGTCAGAAGGAAGTGTATACATGCATTGTATTGATTGAGTAGGAACAGAAATGATTGATTTATTGATTTATTGCTTGATTGAATGAATGATGATAGAATGATTTCGATGAAATTGATCGGTAATCTGGTAATAAAATATGGTGTTCGGTCAGAAGGAAGTGTATACATGCATTGTATTGATTGAGTAGGAACAGAAATGATTGATTTATTGATTTATTGCTTGATTGAATGAATGATGATAGAATGATTTCGATGAAATTGATCGGTAATCTGGTAATAAAAGATGGTGTTCGGTCAGAAGGAAGTGTATACATGCATTGTATTGATTGAGTATGAACAGAAATGATTGATTTATTGATTTATTGCTTGATTGAATGAATGATGATAGAATGATTTCGATGAAATTGATCGGTAATCTGGTAATAAAATATGGTGTTCGGTCAGAAGGAAGTGTATACATGCATCGTATTGATTGAGTAGGAACAGAAATGATTGATTTATTGATTTATTGCTTGATTGAATGAATGATGATAGTATGATTTCGATGAAATTGATCGGTAATCTGGTAATAAAAGATGGTGTTCGGTCAGAAGGAACCGTGTACATGCATTGTATTGATTGACTAGGAACAGAGAACATAAGAAGACTTGAACTATATAGTTATGAGCATTAAATGGAGCTATTTGAAGACTTTCTTCTATTAGATTATCTATAAGAACTCATGCATCTGCATATATAATAAATACAATGGTCACTATTCTTGAATGTATTGATTGATTGAATGATTGATTGATTTATTGTTTGATTGAATGAATGATGATAGAATGATTTCGATGAAATTGATCGGTAATCTGGTAATAAAAGATGGTGTTCGGTCAGAAGGAAGTGTATACATGCATTGTATTGATTGAGTAGGAACAGAAATGATTGATTTATTGATTTATTGCTTGATTGAATGAATGATGATAGAATGATTTCGATGAAATTGATCGGTAATCTGGTAATAAAATATGGTGTTCGGTCAGAAGGAAGTGTATACATGCATTGTATTGATTGAGTAGGAACAGAAATGATTGATTTATTGATTTATTGCTTGATTGAATGAATGATGATAGAATGATTTCGATGAAATTGATCGGTAATCTGGTAATAAAAGATGGTGTTCGGTCAGAAGGAAGTGTATACATGCATTGTATTGATTGAGTATGAACAGAAATGATTGATTTATTGATTTATTGCTTGATTGAATGAATGATGATAGAATGATTTCGATGAAATTGATCGGTAATCTGGTAATAAAATATGGTGTTCGGTCAGAAGGAAGTGTATACATGCATCGTATTGATTGAGTAGGAACAGAAATGATTGATTTATTGATTTATTGCTTGATTGAATGAATGATGATAGTATGATTTCGATGAAATTGATCGGTAATCTGGTAATAAAAGATGGTGTTCGGTCATAAGGAAGTGTATACATGCATTGTATTGATTGAGTATGAACAGAAATGATTGATTTATTGATTTATTGCTTGATTGAATGAATGATGATAGAATGATTTCGATGAAATTGATCGGTAATCTGGTAATAAAATATGGTGTTCGGTCAGAAGGAAGTGTATACATGCATTGTATTGATTGAGTAGGAACAGAAATGATTGATTTATTGATTTATTGCTTGATTGAATGAATGATGATAGAATGATTTCGATGAAATTGATCGGTAATCTGGTAATAAAAGATGGTGTTCGGTCAGAAGGAAGTGTATACATGCATTGTATTGATTGAGTATGAACAGAAATGATTGATTTATTGATTTATTGCTTGATTGAATGAATGATGATAGAATGATTTCGATGAAATTGATCGGTAATCTGGTAATAAAATATGGTGTTCGGTCAGAAGGAAGTGTATACATGCATCGTATTGATTGAGTAGGAACAGAAATGATTGATTTATTGATTTATTGCTTGATTGAATGAATGATGATAGTATGATTTCGATGAAATTGATCGGTAATCTGGTAATAAAAGATGGTGTTCGGTCAGAAGGAACCGTGTACATGCATTGTATTGATTGACTAGGAACAGAGAACATAAGAAGACTTGAACTATATAGTTATGAGCATTAAATGGAGCTATTTGAAGACTTTCTTCTATTAGATTATCTATAAGAACTCATGCATCTGCATATATAATAAATACAATGGTCACTATTCTTGAATGTATTGATTGATTGAATGATTGATTGATTTATTGTTTGATTGAATGAATGATGATAGAATGATTTCGATGAAATTGATCGGTAATCTGGTAATAAAAGATGGTGTTCGGTCAGAAGGAAGTGTATACATGCATTGTATTGATTGAGTAGGAACAGAAATGATTGATTTATTGATTTATTGCTTGATTGAATGAATGATGATAGAATGATTTCGATGAAATTGATCGGTAATCTGGTAATAAAATATGGTGTTCGGTCAGAAGGAAGTGTATACATGCATTGTATTGATTGAGTAGGAACAGAAATGATTGATTTATTGATTTATTGCTTGATTGAATGAATGATGATAGAATGATTTCGATGAAATTGATCGGTAATCTGGTAATAAAAGATGGTGTTCGGTCAGAAGGAAGTGTATACATGCATTGTATTGATTGAGTATGAACAGAAATGATTGATTTATTGATTTATTGCTTGATTGAATGAATGATGATAGAATGATTTCGATGAAATTGATCGGTAATCTGGTAATAAAATATGGTGTTCGGTCAGAAGGAAGTGTATACATGCATCGTATTGATTGAGTAGGAACAGAAATGATTGATTTATTGATTTATTGCTTGATTGAATGAATGATGATAGTATGATTTCGATGAAATTGATCGGTAATCTGGTAATAAAAGATGGTGTTCGGTCATAAGGAAGTGTATACATGCATTGTATTGATTGAGTATGAACAGAAATGATTGATTTATTGATTTATTGCTTGATTGAATGAATGATGATAGAATGATTTCGATGAAATTGATCGGTAATCTGGTAATAAAATATGGTGTTCGGTCAGAAGGAAGTGTATACATGCATTGTATTGATTGAGTAGGAACAGAAATGATTGATTTATTGATTTATTGCTTGATTGAATGAATGATGATAGTATGATTTCGATGAAATTGATCGGTAATCTGGTAATAAAAGATGGTGTTCGGTCAGAAGGAACCGTGTACATGCATTGTATTGATTGACTAGGAACAGAGAACATAAGAAGACTTGAACTATATAGTTATGAGCATTAAATGGAACTATTTGAAGACTTTCTTCTATTAGATTACCTATAAAAACTCATGCATCTGCATATATAATAAATACAATGGTCACTATTCTTGAATGTATTGATTGATTGAATGATTGATTGATTTATTGCTTGATTGAATGAATGATGATAGAATGATTTCGATGAAATTGATCGGTAATCTGGTAATAAAAGATGGTGTTCGGTCAGAAGGAAGTGTATACATGCATTGTATTGATTGAGTAGGAACAGAAATGATTGATTTATTGATTTATTGCTTGATTGAATGAATGATGATAGAATGATTTCGATGAAATTGATCGGTAATCTGGTATTAAAATATGGCGTTCGGTCAGAAGGAAGTGTATACATGCATTGTATTGATTGAGTAGGAACAGAAATGATTGATTTATTGATTTATTGCTTGATTGAATGAATGATGATAGAATGATTTCGATGAAATTGATCGGTAATCTGGTAATAAAAGATGGTGTTCGGTCAGAAGGAAGTGTATACATGCATTGTATTGATTGAGTAGGAACAGAAATGATTGATTTATTGATTTATTGCTTGATTGAATGAATGATGATAGAATGATTTCGATGAAATTGATCGGTAATCTGGTAATAAAATATGGTGTTCGGTCAGAAGGAAGTGTATACATGCATTGTATTGATTGAGTAGGAACAGAAATGATTGATTTATTGATTTATTGCTTGATTGAATGAATGATGATAGAATGATTTCGATGAAATTGATCGGTAATCTGGTAATAAAATATGGTGTTCGGTCAGAAGGAAGTGTATACATGCATTGTATTGATTGAGTAGGAACAGAAATGATTGATTTATTGATTTATTGCTTGATTGAATGAATGATGATAGAATGATTTCGATGAAATTGATCGGTAATCTGGTAATAAAAGATGGTGTTCGGTCAGAAGGAAGTGTATACATGCATTGTATTGATTGAGTATGAACAGAAATGATTGATTTATTGATTTATTGCTTGATTGAATGAATGATGATAGAATGATTTCGATGAAATTGATCGGTAATCTGGTAATAAAATATGGTGTTCGGTCAGAAGGAAGTGTATACATGCATCGTATTGATTGAGTAGGAACAGAAATGATTGATTTATTGATTTATTGCTTGATTGAATGAATGATGATAGTATGATTTCGATGAAATTGATCGGTAATCTGGTAATAAAAGATGGTGTTCGGTCATAAGGAAGTGTATACATGCATTGTATTGATTGAGTATGAACAGAAATGATTGATTTATTGATTTATTGCTTGATTGAATGAATGATGATAGAATGATTTCGATGAAATTGATCGGTAATCTGGTAATAAAATATGGTGTTCGGTCAGAAGGAAGTGTATACATGCATTGTATTGATTGAGTAGGAACAGAAATGATTGATTTATTGATTTATTGCTTGATTGAATGAATGATGATAGTATGATTTCGATGAAATTGATCGGTAATCTGGTAATAAAAGATGGTGTTCGGTCAGAAGGAACCGTGTACATGCATTGTATTGATTGACTAGGAACAGAGAACATAAGAAGACTTGAACTATATAGTTATGAGCATTAAATGGAACTATTTGAAGACTTTCTTCTATTAGATTACCTATAAAAACTCATGCATCTGCATATATAATAAATACAATGGTCACTATTCTTGAATGTATTGATTGATTGAATGATTGATTGATTTATTGCTTGATTGAATGAATGATGATAGAATGATTTCGATGAAATTGATCGGTAATCTGGTAATAAAAGATGGTGTTCGGTCAGAAGGAAGTGTATACATGCATTGTATTGATTGAGTAGGAACAGAAATGATTGATTTATTGATTTATTGCTTGATTGAATGAATGATGATAGAATGATTTCGATGAAATTGATCGGTAATCTGGTATTAAAATATGGCGTTCGGTCAGAAGGAAGTGTATACATGCATTGTATTGATTGAGTAGGAACAGAAATGATTGATTTATTGATTTATTGCTTGATTGAATGAATGATGATAGAATGATTTCGATGAAATTGATCGGTAATCTGGTAATAAAAGATGGTGTTCGGTCAGAAGGAAGTGTATACATGCATTGTATTGATTGAGTAGGAACAGAAATGATTGATTTATTGATTTATTGCTTGATTGAATGAATGATGATAGAATGATTTCGATGAAATTGATCGGTAATCTGGTAATAAAATATGGTGTTCGGTCAGAAGGAAGTGTATACATGCATTGTATTGATTGAGTAGGAACAGAAATGATTAATTTATTGATTTATTGCTTGATTGAATGAATGATGATAGTATGATTTCGATGAAATTGATCGGTAATCTGGTAATAAAAGATGGTGTTCGGTCAGAAGGAACCGTGTACATGCATTGTATTGATTGACTAGGAACAGAGAACATAAGAAGACTTGAACTATATAGTTATGAGCATTAAATGGAACTATTTGAAGACTTTCTTCTATTAGATTACCTATAAAAACTCGTGCATCTGCATATATAATAAATACAATGGTCACTATTCTTGAATGTATTGATTGATTGAATGATTGATTGATTTATTGCTTGATTGAATGAATGATGATAGAATGATTTCGATGAAATTGATCGGTAATCTGGTAATAAAAGATGGTGTTCGGTCAGAAGGAACCGTGTACATGCATTGTATTGATTGACTAGGAACAGAGAACATAAGAAGACTTGAACTATATAGTTATGAGCATTAAATGGAGCTATTTGAAGACTTTCTTCTATTAGATTATCTATAAGAACTCATGCATCTGCATATATAATAAATACAATGGTCACTATTCTTGAATGTATTGATTGATTGAATGATTGATTGATTTATTGTTTGATTGAATGAATGATGATAGAATGATTTCGATGAAATTGATCGGTAATCTGGTAATAAAAGATGGTGTTCGGTCAGAAGGAAGTGTATACATGCATTGTATTGATTGAGTAGGAACAGAAATGATTGATTTATTGATTTATTGTTTGATTGAATGAATGATGATAGAATGATTTCGATGAAATTGATCGGTAATCTGGTAATAAAAGATGGTGTTCGGTCAGAAGGAAGTGTATACATGCATTGTATTGATTGAGTAGGAACAGAAATGATTGATTTATTGATTTATTGCTTGATTGAATGAATGATGATAGAATGATTTCGATGAAATTGATCGGTAATCTGGTAATAAAATATGGTGTTCGGTCAGAAGGAAGTGTATACATGCATTGTATTGATTGAGTAGGAACAGAAATGATTGATTTATTGATTTATTGCTTGATTGAATGAATGATGATAGAATGATTTCGATGAATTTGATCGGTAATCTGGTAATAAAAAATGGTGTTCGGTCAGAAGGAAGTGTATACATGCATTGTATTGATTGAGTAGGAACAGAAATGATTGATTTATTGATTTATTGCTTGATTGAATGAATGATGATAGTATGATTTCGATGAAATTGATCGGTAATCTGGTAATAAAAGATGGTGTTCGGTCAGAAGGAACCGTGTACATGCATTGTATTGATTGACTAGGAACAGAGAACATAAGAAGACTTGAACTATATATTTATGAGCATTAAATGGAACTATTTGAAGACTTTCTTCTATTAGATTACCTATAAAAACTCATGCATCTGCATATATAATAAATACAATGGTCACTATTCTTGAATGTATTGATTGATTGAATGATTGATTGATTTATTGCTTGATTGAATGAATGATGATAGAATGATTTCGATGAAATTGATCGGTAATCTGGTAATAAAAGATGGTGTTCGGTCAGAAGGAACCGTGTACATGCATTGTATTGATTGACTAGGAACAGAGAACATAAGAAGACTTGAACTATATATTTATGAGCATTAAATGGAGCTATTTGAAGACTTTCTTCTATTAGATTATCTATAAGAACTCATGCATCTGCATATATAATAAATACAATGGTCACTATTCTTGAATGTATTGATTGATTGAATGATTGATTGATTTATTGCTTGATTGAATGAATGATGATAGAATGATTTCGATGAAATTGATCGGTAATCTGGTAATAAAAGATGGTGTTCGGTCAGAAGGAAGTGTATACATGCATTGTATTGATTGAGTAGGAACAGAAATGATTGATTTATTGATTTATTGCTTGATTGAATGAATGATGATAGAATGATTTCGATGAAATTGATCGGTAATCTGGTAATAAAATATGGTGTTCGGTCAGAAGGAAGTGTATACATGCATTGTATTGATTGAGTAGGAACAGAAATGATTGATTTATTGATTTATTGCTTGATTGAATGAATGATGATAGAATGATTTCGATGAAATTGATCGGTAATCTGGTAATAAAAGATGGTGTTCGGTCAGAAGGAAGTGTATACATGCATTGTACTGATTGAGTAGGAACAGAAATGATTGATTTATTGATTTATTGCTTGATTGAATGAATGATGATAGAATGATTTCGATGAAATTGATCGGTACTCTGGTAATAAAAGATGGTGTTCGGTCAGAAGGAAGTGTATACATGCATTGTATTGATTGAGTAGGAACAGAAATGATTGATTTATTGATTTATTGCTTGATTGAATGAATGATGATAGAATGATTTCGATGAAATTGATCGGTAATCTGGTAATAAAAGATGGTGTTCGGTCAGAAGGAAGTGTATACATGCATTGTATTGATTGAGTAGGAACAGAAATGATTGATTTATTGATTTATTGCTTGATTGAATGAATGATGATAGTATGATTTCGATGAAATTGATCGGTAATCTGGTAATAAAATATGGTGTTCGGTCAGAAGGAAGTGTATACATGCATTGTATTGATTGAGTAGGAACAGAAATGATTGATTTATTGATTTATTGCTTGATTGAATGAATGATGATAGTATGATTTCGATGAAATTGATCGGTAATCTGGTAATAAAATATGGTGTTCGGTCAGAAGGAAGTGTATACATGCATTGTATTGATTGAGTAGGAACAGAAATGATTGATTTATTGATTTATTGCTTGATTGAATGAATGATGATAGTATGATTTCGATGAAATTGATCGGTAATCTGGTAATAAAAGATGGTGTTCGGTCAGAAGGAACCGTGTACATGCATTGTATTGATTGACTAGGAACAGAGAACATAAGAAGACTTGAACTATATATTTATGAGCATTAAATGGAACTATTTGAAGACTTTCTTCTATTAGATTACCTATAAAAACTCATGCATCTGCATATATAATAAATACAATGGTCACTATTCTTGAATGTATTGATTGATTGAATGATTGATTGATTTATTGCTTGATTGAATGAATGATGATAGAATGATTTCGATGAAATTGATCGGTAATCTGGTAATAAAAGATGGTGTTCGGTCAGAAGGAACCGTGTACATGCATTGTATTGATTGACTAGGAACAGAGAACATAAGAAGACTTGAACTATATATTTATGAGCATTAAATGGAACTATTTGAAGACTTTCTTCTATTAGATTACCTATAAAAACTCATGCATCTGCATATATAATAAATACAATGGTCACTATTCTTGAATGTATTGATTGATTGAATGATTGATTGATTTATTGCTTGATTGAATGAATGATGATAGAATGATTTCGATGAAATTGATCGGTAATCTGGTAATAAAAGATGGTGTTCGGTCAGAAGGAACCGTGTACATGCATTGTATTGATTGACTAGGAACAGAGAACATAAGAAGACTTGAACTATATAGTTATGAGCATTAAATGGAGCTATTTGAAGACTTTCTTCTATTAGATTATCTATAAGAACTCATGCATCTGCATATATAATAAATACAATGGTCACTATTCTTGAATGTATTGATTGATTGAATGATTGATTGATTTATTGCTTGATTGAATGAATGATGATAGAATGATTTCGATGAAATTGATCGGTAATCTGGTAATAAAAGATGGTGTTCGGTCAGAAGGAAGTGTATACATGCATTGTATTGATTGAGTAGGAACAGAAATGATTGATTTATTGATTTATTGCTTGATTGAATGAATGATGATAGAATGATTTCGATGAAATTGATCGGTAATCTGGTAATAAAATATGGTGTTCGGTCAGAAGGAAGTGTATACATGCATTGTATTGATTGAGTAGGAACAGAAATGATTGATTTATTGATTTATTGCTTGATTGAATGAATGATGATAGAATGATTTCGATGAAATTGATCGGTAATCTGGTAATAAAAGATGGTGTTCGGTCAGAAGGAAGTGTATACATGCATTGTACTGATTGAGTAGGAACAGAAATGATTGATTTATTGATTTATTGCTTGATTGAATGAATGATGATAGAATGATTTCGATGAAATTGATCGGTACTCTGGTAATAAAAGATGGTGTTCGGTCAGAAGGAAGTGTATACATGCATTGTATTGATTGAGTAGGAACAGAAATGATTGATTTATTGATTTATTGCTTGATTGAATGAATGATGATAGAATGATTTCGATGAAATTGATCGGTAATCTGGTAATAAAAGATGGTGTTCGGTCAGAAGGAAGTGTATACATGCATTGTATTGATTGAGTAGGAACAGAAATGATTGATTTATTGATTTATTGCTTGATTGAATGAATGATGATAGTATGATTTCGATGAAATTGATCGGTAATCTGGTAATAAAATATGGTGTTCGGTCAGAAGGAAGTGTATACATGCATTGTATTGATTGAGTAGGAACAGAAATGATTGATTTATTGATTTATTGCTTGATTGAATGAATGATGATAGTATGATTTCGATGAAATTGATCGGTAATCTGGTAATAAAATATGGTGTTCGGTCAGAAGGAAGTGTATACATGCATTGTATTGATTGAGTAGGAACAGAAATGATTGATTTATTGATTTATTGCTTGATTGAATGAATGATGATAGTATGATTTCGATGAAATTGATCGGTAATCTGGTAATAAAATATGGTGTTCGGTCAGAAGGAAGTGTATACATGCATTGTATTGATTGAGTAGGAACAGAAATGATTGATTTATTGATTTATTGCTTGATTGAATGAATGATGATAGTATGATTTCGATGAAATTGATCGGTAATCTGGTAATAAAATATGGTGTTCGGTCAGAAGGAAGTGTATACATGCATTGTATTGATTGAGTAGGAACAGAGATGATTGATTGATTGAGTTATTGCTTGATTGAATGAATGATGATAGAATGATTTCGATGAAATTGATCGGTAATCTGGTAATAAAAGATGGTGTTCGGTCAGAAGGAACCGTGTACATGCATTGTATTGATTGACTAGGAACAGAGAACATAAGAAGACTTGAACTATATAGTTATGAGCATTAAATGGAACTATTTGAAGACTTTCTTCTATTAGATTATCTATAAGAACTCATGCATCTGCATATATAATAAATACAATGGTCACTATTCTTGAATGTATTGATTGATTGAATGATTGATTGATTTATTGCTTGATTGAATGAATGATGATAGAATGATTTCGATGAAATTGATCGGTAATCTGGTAATAAAAGATGGTGTTCGGTCAGAAGGAAGTGTATACATGCATTGTATTGATTGAGTAGGAACAGAAATGATTGATTTATTGATTTATTGCTTGATTGAATGAATGATGATAGAATGATTTCGATGAAATTGATCGGTAATCTGGTAATAAAAGATGGTGTTCAGTCAGAAGGAAGTGTATACATGCATTGTATTGATTGAGTGGAAACATAAATGATTGATTTATTGATTTATTGCTTGATTGAATGAATGATGATAGAATGATTTCGATGAAATTGATCGGTAATCTGGTAATAAAAGATGGTGTTCGGTCAGAAGGAAGTGTATACATGCATTGTATTGATTGAGTAGGAACAGAAATGATTGATTTATTGATTTATTGCTTGATTGAATGAATGATGATAGTATGATTTCGATGAAATTGATCGGTAATCTGGTAATAAAATATGGTGTTCGGTCAGAAGGAAGTGTATACATGCATTGTATTGATTGAGTAGGAACAGAAATGATTGATTTATTGATTTATTGCTTGATTGAATGAATGATGATAGTATGATTTCGATGAAATTGATCGGTAATCTGGTAATAAAAGATGGTGTTCGGTCAGAAGGAAGTGTATACATGCATTGTATTGATTGAGTAGGAACAGAAATGATTGATTTATTGATTTATTGCTTGATTGAATGAATGATGATAGTATGATTTCGATGAAATTGATCGGTAATCTGGTAATAAAATATGGTGTTCGGTCAGAAGGAAGTGTATACATGCATTGTATTGATTGAGTAGGAACAGAAATGATTGATTTATTGATTTATTGCTTGATTGAATGAATGATGATAGTATGATTTCGATGAAATTGATCGGTAATCTGGTAATAAAATATGGTGTTCGGTCAGAAGGAAGTGTATACATGCATTGTATTGATTGAGTAGGAACAGAAATGATTGATTTATTGATTTATTGCTTGATTGAATGAATGATGATAGAATGATTTCGATGAAATTGATCGGTAATCTGGTAATAAAAGATGGTGTTCGGTCAGAAGGAACCGTGTACATGCATTGTATTGATTGACTAGGAACAGAGAACATAAGAAGACTTGAACTATATAGTTATGAGCATTAAATGGAGCTATTTGAAGACTTTCTTCTATTAGATTATCTATAAGAACTCATGCATCTGCATATATAATAAATACAATGGTCACTATTCTTGAATGTATTGATTGATTGAATGATTGATTGATTTATTGCTTGATTGAATGAATGATGATAGAATGATTTCGATGAAATTGATCGGTAATCTGGTAATAAAAGATGGTGTTCGGTCAGAAGGAAGTGTATACATGCATTGTATTGATTGAGTAGGAACAGAAATGATTGATTTATTGATTTATTGCTTGATTGAATGAATGATGATAGAATGATTTCGATGAAATTGATCGGCAATCTGGTAATAAAATATGGTGTTCGGTCAGAAGGAAGTGTATACATGCATTGTATTGATTGAGTAGGAACAGAAATGATTGATTTATTGATTTATTGCTTGATTGAATGAATGATGATAGAATGATTTCGATGAAATTGATCGGTAATCTGGTAATAAAAGATGGTGTTCGGTCAGAAGGAAGTGTATACATGCATTGTACTGATTGAGTAGGAACAGAAATGATTGATTTATTGATTTATTGCTTGATTGAATGAATGATGATAGAATGATTTCGATGAAATTGATCGGTACTCTGGTAATAAAAGATGGTGTTCGGTCAGAAGGAAGTGTATACATGCATTGTATTGATTGAGTAGGAACAGAAATGATTGATTTATTGATTTATTGCTTGATTGAATGAATGATGATAGAATGATTTCGATGAAATTGATCGGTAATCTGGTAATAAAAGATGGTGTTCGGTCAGAAGGAAGTGTATACATGCATTGTATTGATTGAGTAGGAACAGAAATGATTGATTTATTGATTTATTGCTTGATTGAATGAATGATGATAGAATGATTTCGATGAAATTGATCGGTAATCTGGTAATAAAATATGGTGTTCGGTCAGAAGGAAGTGTATACATGCATTGTATTGATTGAGTAGGAACAGAAATGATTGATTTATTGATTTATTGCTTGATTGAATGAATGATGATAGTATGATTTCGATGAAATTGATCGGTAATCTGGTAATAAAATATGGTGTTCGGTCAGAAGGAAGTGTATACATGCATTTTATTGATTGAGTAGGAACAGAAATGATTGATTTATTGATTTATTGCTTGATTGAATGAATGATGATAGTATGATTTCGATGAAATTGATCGGTAATCTGGTAATAAAATATGGTGTTCGGTCAGAAGGAAGTGTATACATGCATTGTATTGATTGAGTAGGAACAGAAATGATTGATTTATTGATTTATTGCTTGATTGAATGAATGATGATAGTATGATTTCGATGAAATTGATCGGTAATCTGGTAATAAAATATGGTGTTCGGTCAGAAGGAAGTGTATACATGCATTGTATTGATTGAGTAGGAACAGAGATGATTGATTGATTGAGTTATTGCTTGATTGAATGAATGATGATAGAATGATTTCGATGAAATTGATCGGTAATCTGGTAATAAAAGATGGTGTTCGGTCAGAAGGAACCGTGTACATGCATTGTATTGATTGACTAGGAACAGAGAACATAAGAAGACTTGAACTATATAGTTATGAGCATTAAATGGAACTATTTGAAGACTTTCTTCTATTAGATTATCTATAAGAACTCATGCATCTGCATATATAATAAATACAATGGTCACTATTCTTGAATGTATTGATTGATTGAATGATTGATTGATTTATTGCTTGATTGAATGAATGATGATAGAATGATTTCGATGAAATTGATCGGTAATCTGGTAATAAAAGATGGTGTTCGGTCAGAAGGAAGTGTATACATGCATTGTATTGATTGAGTAGGAACAGAAATGATTGATTTATTGATTTATTGCTTGATTGAATGAATGATGATAGAATGATTTCGATGAAATTGATCGGTAATCTGGTAATAAAAGATGGTGTTCAGTCAGAAGGAAGTGTATACATGCATTGTATTGATTGAGTAGAAACATAAATGATTGATTTATTGATTTATTGCTTGATTGAATGAATGATGATAGAATGATTTCGATGAAATTGATCGGTAATCTGGTAATAAAAGATGGTGTTCGGTCAGAAGGAAGTGTATACATGCATTGTATTGATTGAGTAGGAACAGAAATGATTGATTTATTGATTTATTGCTTGATTGAATGAATGATGATAGTATGATTTCGATGAAATTGATCGGTAATCTGGTAATAAAATATGGTGTTCGGTCAGAAGGAAGTGTATACATGCATTGTATTGATTGAGTAGGAACAGAAATGATTGATTTATTGATTTATTGCTTGATTGAATGAATGATGATAGTATGATTTCGATGAAATTGATCGGTAATCTGGTAATAAAAGATGGTGTTCGGTCAGAAGGAAGTGTATACATGCATTGTATTGATTGAGTAGGAACAGAAATGATTGATTTATTGATTTATTGCTTGATTGAATGAATGATGATAGTATGATTTCGATGAAATTGATCGGTAATCTGGTAATAAAATATGGTGTTCGGTCAGAAGGAAGTGTATACATGCATTGTATTGATTGAGTAGGAACAGAAATGATTGATTTATTGATTTATTGCTTGATTGAATGAATGATGATAGTATGATTTCGATGAAATTGATCGGTAATCTGGTAATAAAATATGGTGTTCGGTCAGAAGGAAGTGTATACATGCATTGTATTGATTGAGTAGGAACAGAAATGATTGATTTATTGATTTATTGCTTGATTGAATGAATGATGATAGTATGATTTCGATGAAATTGATCGGTAATCTGGTAATAAAATATGGTGTTCGGTCAGAAGGAAGTGTATACATGCATTGTATTGATTGAGTAGGAACAGAAATGATTGATTTATTGATTTATTGCTTGATTGAATGAATGATGATAGTATGATTTCGATGAAATTGATCGGTAATCTGGTAATAAAATATGGTGTTCGGTCAGAAGGAAGTGTATACATGCATTGTATTGATTGAGTAGGAACAGAAATGATTGATTTATTGATTTATTGCTTGATTGAATGAATGATGATAGAATGATTTCGATGAAATTGATCGGTAATCTGGTAATAAAAGATGGTGTTCGGTCAGAAGGAAGTGTATACATGCATTGTATTGATTGAGTAGGAACAGAAATGATTGATTTATTGATTTATTGCTTGATTGAATGAATGATGATAGTATGATTTCGATGAAATTGATCGGTAATCTGGTAATAAAATATGGTGTTCGGTCAGAAGGAAGTGTATACATGCATTGTATTGATTGAGTAGGAACAGAAATGATTGATTTATTGATTTATTGCTTGATTGAATGAATGATGATAGTATGATTTCGATGAAATTGATCGGTAATCTGGTAATAAAAGATGGTGTTCGGTCAGAAGGAAGTGTATACATGCATTGTATTGATTGAGTAGGAACAGAAATGATTGATTTATTGATTTATTGCTTGATTGAATGAATGATGATAGTATGATTTCGATGAAATTGATCGGTAATCTGGTAATAAAATATGGTGTTCGGTCAGAAGGAAGTGTATACATGCATTGTATTGATTGAGTAGGAACAGAAATGATTGATTTATTGATTTATTGCTTGATTGAATGAATGATGATAGTATGATTTCTATGAAGTTGATAGGTAATCTGGTAATAAAATATGGTGTTCGGTCAGAAGGAAGTGTATACATGCATTGTATTGATTGAGTAGGAACAGAAATGATTGATTTATTGATTTATTGCTTGATTGAATGAATGATGATAGTATGATTTCGATGAAATTGATCGGTAATCTGGTAATAAAATATGGTGTTCGGTCAGAAGGAAGTGTATACATGCATTGTATTGATTGAGTAGGAACAGAAATGATTGATTTATTGATTTATTGCTTGATTGAATGAATGATGATAGTATGATTTCGATGAAATTGATCGGTAATCTGGTAATAAAATATGGTGTTCGGTCAGAAGGAAGTGTATACATGCATTGTATTGATTGAGTAGGAACAGAAATGATTGATTTATTGATTTATTGCTTGATTGAATGAATGATGATAGTATGATTTCGATGAAATTGATCGGTAATCTGGTAATAAAATATGGTGTTCGGTCAGAAGGAAGTGTATACATGCATTGTATTGATTGAGTAGGAACAGAAATGATTGATTTATTGATTTATTGCTTGATTGAATGAATGATGATAGTATGATTTCGATGAAATTGATCGGTAATCTGGTAATAAAATATGGTGTTCGGTCAGAAGGAAGTGTATACATGCATTGTATTGATTGAGTAGGAACAGAAATGATTGATTTATTGATTTATTGCTTGATTGAATGAATGATGCTAGAATGATTTCGATGAAATTGATCGGTAATCTGGTAATAAAAGATGGTGTTCGGTCAGAAGGAAGTGTATACATGCATTGTATTGATTGAGTAGGAACAGAAATGATTGATTTATTGATTTATTGCTTGATTGAATGAATGATGATAGAATGATTTCGATGAAATTGATCGGTAATCTGGTAATAAAAGATGGTGTTCGGTCAGAAGGAAGTGTATACATGCATTGTATTGATTGAGTAGGAACAGAAATGATTGATTTATTGATTTATTGCTTGATTGAATGAATGATGATAGTATGATTTCGATGAAATTGATCGGTAATCTGGTAATAAAATATGGTGTTCGGTCAGAAGGAAGTGTATACATGCATTGTATTGATTGAGTAGGAACAGAAATGATTGATTTATTGATTTATTGCTTGATTGAATGAATGATGATAGTATGATTTCGATGAAATTGATCGGTAATCTGGTAATAAAATATGGTGTTCGGTCAGAAGGAAGTGTATACATGCATTGTATTGATTGAGTAGGAACAGAAATGATTGATTTATTGATTTATTGCTTGATTGAATGAATGATGATAGTATGATTTCGATGAAATTGATCGGTAATCTGGTAATAAAATATGGTGTTCGGTCAGAAGGAAGTGTATACATGCATTGTATTGATTGAGTAGGAACAGAAATGATTGATTTATTGATTTATTGCTTGATTGAATGAATGATGATAGTATGATTTCGATGAAATTGATCGGTAATCTGGTAATAAAATATGGTGTTCGGTCAGAAGGAAGTGTATACATGCATTGTATTGATTGAGTAGGAACAGAGATGATTGATTGATTGAGTTATTGCTTGATTGAATGAATGATGATAGAATGATTTCGATGAAATTGATCGGTAATCTGGTAATAAAAGATGGTGTTCGGTCAGAAGGAACCGTGTACATGCATTGTATTGATTGACTAGGAACAGAGAACATAAGAAGACTTGAACTATATAGTTATGAGCATTAAATGGAGCTATTTGAAGACTTTCTTCTATTAGATTATCTATAAGAACTCATGCATCTGCATATATAATAAATACAATGGTCACTATTCTTGAATGTATTGATTGATTGAATGATTGATTGATTTATTGCTTGATTGAATGAATGATGATAGAATGATTTCGATGAAATTGATCGGTAATCTGGTAATAAAAGATGGTGTTCGGTCAGAAGGAAGTGTATACATGCATTGTATTGATTGAGTAGGAACAGAAATGATTGATTTATTGATTTATTGCTTGATTGAATGAATGATGATAGAATGATTTCGATGAAATTGATCGGTAATCTGGTAATAAAATATGGTGTTCGGTCAGAAGGAAGTGTATACATGCATTGTATTGATTGAGTAGGAACAGAAATGATTGATTTATTGATTTATTGCTTGATTGAATGAATGATGATAGAATGATTTCGATGAAATCGATCGGTAATCTGGTAATAAAAGATGGTGTTCGGTCAGAAGGAAGTGTATACATGCATTGTATTGATTGAGTAGGAACAGAAATGATTGATTTATTGATTTATTGCTTGATTGAATGAATGATGCTAGAATGATTTCGATGAAATTGATCGGTAATCTGGTAATAAAAGATGGTGTTCGGTCAGAAGGAAGTGTATACATGCATTGTATTGATTGAGTAGGAACAGAAATGATTGATTTATTGATTTATTGCTTGATTGAATGAATGATGATAGAATGATTTCGATGAAATTGATCGGTAATCTGGTAATAAAAGATGGTGTTCGGTCAGAAGGAACCGTGTACATGCATTGTATTGATTGACTAGGAACAGAGAACATAAGAAGACTTGAACTATATAGTTATGAGCATTAAATGGAGCTATTTGAAGACTTTCTTTTATTAGATTATCTATAAGAACTCATGCATCTGCATATATAATAAATACAATGGTCACTATTCTTGAATGTATTGATTGATTGAATTATTGATTGATTTATTGTTTGATTGAATGAATGATGATAGAATGATTTCGATGAAATTGATCGGTAATCTGGTAATAAAAGATGGTGTTCGGTCAGAAGGAAGTGTATACATGCATTGTATTGATTGAGTAGGAACAGAAATGATTGATTTATTGATTTATTGCTTGATTGAATGAATGATGATAGAATGATTTCGATGAAATTGATCGGTAATCTGGTAATAAAAGATGGTGTTCGGTCAGAAGGAAGTGTATACATGCATTGTATTGATTGAGTAGGAACAGAAATGATTGATTTATTGATTTATTGCTTGATTGAATGAATGATGATAGAATGATTTCGATGAAATTGATCGGTAATCTGGTAATAAAAGATGGTGTTCGGTCAGAAGGAAGTGTATACATGCATTGTATTGATTGAGTAGGAACAGAAATGATTGATTTATTGATTTATTGCTTGATTGAATGAATGATGATAGAATGATTTCGATGAAATTGATCGGTAATCTGGTAATAAAATATGGTGTTCGGTCAGAAGGAAGTGTATACATGCATTGTATTGATTGAGTAGGAACAGAAATGATTGATTTATTGATTTATTGCTTGATTGAATGAATGATGATAGTATGATTTCGATGAAATTGATCGGTAATCTGGTAATAAAAGATGGTGTTCGGTCTGAAGGAACCGTGTACATGCATTGTATTGATTGACTAGGAACAGAGAACATAAGAAGACTTGAACTATATAGTTATGAGCATTAAATGGAGCTATTTGAAGACTTTCTTCTATTAGATTATCTATAAGAACTCATGCATCTGCATATATAATAAATACAATGGTCACTATTCTTGAATGTATTGATTGATTGAATGATTGATTGATTTATTGTTTGATTGAATGAATGATGATAGAATGATTTCGATGAAATTGATCGGTAATCTGGTAATAAAAGATGGTGTTCGGTCAGAAGGAAGTGTATACATGCATTGTATTGATTGAGTAGGAACAGAAATGATTGATTTATTGATTTATTGCTTGATTGAATGAATGATGATAGAATGATTTCGATGAAATTGATCGGTAATCTGGTAATAAAATATGGTGTTCGGTCAGAAGGAAGTGTATACATGCATTGTATTGATTGAGTAGGAACAGAAATGATTGATTTATTGATTTATTGCTTGATTGAATGAATGATGATAGAATGATTTCGATGAAATTGATCGGTAATCTGGTAATAAAAGATGGTGTTCGGTCAGAAGGAAGTGTATACATGCATTGTATTGATTGAGTATGAACAGAAATGATTGATTTATTGATTTATTGCTTGATTGAATGAATGATGATAGAATGATTTCGATGAAATTGATCGGTAATCTGGTAATAAAATATGGTGTTCGGTCAGAAGGAAGTGTATACATGCATTGTATTGATTGAGTAGGAACAGAAATGATTGATTTATTGATTTATTGCTTGATTGAATGAATGATGATAGTATGATTTCGATGAAATTGATCGGTAATCTGGTAATAAAAGATGGTGTTCGGTCAGAAGGAACCGTGTACATGCATTGTATTGATTGACTAGGAACAGAGAACATAAGAAGACTTGAACTATATAGTTATGAGCATTAAATGGAACTATTTGAAGACTTTCTTCTATTAGATTACCTATAAAAACTCATGCATCTGCATATATAATAAATACAATGGTCACTATTCTTGAATGTATTGATTGATTGATGGATTGATTGATTTATTGCTTGATTGAATGAATGATGATAGAATGATTTCGATGAAATTGATCGGTAATCTGGTAATAAAAGATGGTGTTCGGTCAGAAGGAACCGTGTACATGCATTGTATTGATTGACTAGGAACAGAGAACATAAGAAGACTTGAACTATATAGTTATGAGCATTAAATGGAACTATTTGAAGACTTTCTTCTATTAGATTACCTATAAAAACTCATGCATCTGCATATATAATAAATACAATGGTCACTATTCTTGAATGTATTGATTGATTGAATGATTGATTGATTTATTGCTTGATTGAATGAATGATGATAGAATGATTTCGATGAAATTGATCGGTAATCCGGTAATAAAAGATGGTGTTCGGTCAGAAGGAAGTGTATACATGCATTGTATTGATTGAGTAGGAACAGAAATGATTGATTTATTGATTTATTGCTTGATTGAATGAATGATGATAGAATGATTTCGATGAAATTGATCGGTAATCTGGTAATAAAATATGGCGTTCGGTCAGAAGGAAGTGTATACATGCATTGTATTGATTGAGTAGGAACAGAAATGATTGATTTATTGATTTATTGCTTGATTGAATGAATGATGATAGAATGATTTCGATGAAATTGATCGGTAATCTGGTAATAAAAGATGGTGTTCGGTCAGAAGGAAGTGTATACATGCATTGTATTGATTGAGTAGGAACAGAAATGATTGATTTATTGATTTATTGCTTGATTGAATGAATGATGATAGAATGATTTCGATGAAATTGATCGGTAATCTGGTAATAAAATATGGTGTTCGGTCAGAAGGAAGTGTATACATGCATTGTATTGATTGAGTAGGAACAGAAATGATTGATTTATTGATTTATTGCTTGATTGAATGAATGATGATAGTATGATTTCGATGAAATTGATCGGTAATCTGGTAATAAAAGATGGTGTTCGGTCAGAAGGAACCGTGTACATGCATTGTATTGATTGACTAGGAACAGAGAACATAAGAAGACTTGAACTATATAGTTATGAGCATTAAATGGAACTATTTGAAGACTTTCTTCTATTAGATTACCTATAAAAACTCATGCATCTGCATATATAATAAATACAATGGTCACTATTCTTGAATGTATTGATTGATTGAATGATTGATTGATTTATTGCTTGATTGAATGAATGATGATAGAATGATTTCGATGAAATTGATCGGTAATCTGGTAATATAAGATGGTGTTCGGTCAGAAGGAACCGTGTACATGCATTGTATTGATTGACTAGGAACAGAGAACATAAGAAGACTTGAACTATATAGTTATGAGCATTAAATGGAGCTATTTGAAGACTTTCTTCTATTAGATTATCTATAAGAACTCATGCATCTGCATATATAATAAATACAATGGTCACTATTCTTGAATGTATTGATTGATTGAATGATTGATTGATTTATTGTTTGATTGAATGAATGATGATAGAATGATTTCGATGAAATTGATCGGTAATCTGGTAATAAAAGATGGTGTTCGGTCAGAAGGAAGTGTATACATGCATTGTATTGATTGAGTAGGAACAGAAATGATTGATTTATTGATTTATTGCTTGATTGAATGAATGATGATAGAATGATTTCGATGAAATTGATCGGTAATCTGGTAATAAAATATGGTGTTCGGTCAGAAGGAAGTGTATACATGCATTGTATTGATTGAGTAGGAACAGAAATGATTGATTTATTGATTTATTGCTTGATTGAATGAATGATGATAGAATGATTTCGATGAAATTGATCGGTAATCTGGTAATAAAAGATGGTGTTCGGTCAGAAGGAAGTGTATACATGCATTGTATTGATTGAGTAGGAACAGAAATGATTGATTTATTGATTTATTGCTTGATTGAATGAATGATGATAGAATGATTTCGATGAAATTGATCGGTAATCTGGTAATAAAATATGGTGTTCGGTCAGAAGGAAGTGTATACATGCATTGTATTGATTGAGTAGGAACAGAAATGATTGATTTATTGATTTATTGCTTGATTGAATGAATGATGATAGTATGATTTCGATGAAATTGATCGGTAATCTGGTAATAAAAGATGGTGTTCGGTCAGAAGGAACCGTGTACATGCATTGTATTGATTGACTAGGAACAGAGAACATAAGAAGACTTGAACTATATATTTATGAGCATTAAATGGAACTATTTGAAGACTTTCTTCTATTAGATTACCTATAAAAACTCATGCATCTGCATATATAATAAATACAATGGTCACTATTCTTGAATGTATTGATTGATTGAATGATTGATTGATTTATTGCTTGATTGAATGAATGATGATAGAATGATTTCGATGAAATTGATCGGTAATCTGGTAATAAAAGATGGTGTTCGGTCAGAAGGAACCGTGTACATGCATTGTATTGATTGACTAGGAACAGAGAACATAAGAAGACTTGAACTATATAGTTATGAGCATTAAATGGAGCTATTTGAAGACTTTCTTCTATTAGATTATCTATAAGAACTCATGCATCTGCATATATAATAAATACAATGGTCACTATTCTTGAATGTATTGATTGATTGAATGATTGATTGATTTATTGCTTGATTGAATGAATGATGATAGAATGATTTCGATGAAATTGATCGGTAATCTGGTAATAAAAGATGGTGTTCGGTCAGAAGGAAGTGTATACATGCATTGTATTGATTGAGTAGGAACAGAAATGATTGATTTATTGATTTATTGCTTGATTGAATGAATGATGATAGAATGATTTCGATGAAATTGATCGGTAATCTGGTAATAAAAGATGGTGTTCGGTCAGAAGGAAGTGTATACATGCATTGTACTGATTGAGTAGGAACAGAAATGATTGATTTATTGATTTATTGCTTGATTGAATGAATGATGATAGAATGATTTCGATGATATTGATCGGTACTCTGGTAATAAAAGATGGTGTTCGGTCAGAAGGAAGTGTATACATGCATTTTATTGATTGAGTAGGAACAGAAATGATTGATTTATTGATTTATTGCTTGATTGAATGAATGATGATAGAATGATTTCGATGAAATTGATCGGTAATCTGGTAATAAAAGATGGTGTTCAGTCAGAAGGAAGTGTATACATGCATTGTATTGATTGAGTAGAAACAGAAATGATTGATTTATTGATTTATTGCTTGATTGAATGAATGATGATAGAATGATTTCGATGAAATTGATCGGTAATCTGGTAATAAAAGATGGTGTTCGGTCAGAAGGAAGTGTATACATGCATTGTATTGATTGAGTAGAAACAGAAATGATTGATTTATTGATTTATTGCTTGATTGAATGAATGATGATAGAATGATTTCGATGAAATTGATCGGTAATCTGGTAATAAAAGATGGTGTTCGGTCAGAAGGAAGTGTATACATGCATTGTATTGATTGAGTAGGAACAGAGATGATTGATTGATTGAGTTATTGCTTGATTGAATGAATGATGATAGAATGATTTCGATGAAATTGATCGGTAATCTGGTAATAAAAGATGGTGTTCGGTCAGAAGGAACCGTGTACATGCATTGTATTGATTGACTAGGAACAGAGAACATAAGAAGACTTGAACTATATAGTTATGAGCATTAAATGGAACTATTTGAAGACTTTCTTCTATTAGATTACCTATAAAAACTCATGCATCTGCATATATAATAAATACAATGGTCACTATTCTTGAATGTATTGATTGATTGAATGATTGATTGATTTATTGCTTGATTGAATGAATGATGATAGAATGATTTCGATGAAATTGATCGGTAATCTGGTAATAAATGATGGTGTTCGGTCAGAAGGAACCGTGTACATGCATTGTATTGATTGACTAGGAACAGAGAACATAAGAAGACTTGAACTATATAGTTATGAGCATTAAATGGAACTATTTGAAGACTTTCTTTTATTAGATTACCTATAAAAACTCATGCATCTGCATATATAATAAATACAATGGTCACTATTCTTGAATGTATTGATTGATTGAATGATTGATTGATTTATTGCTTGATTGAATGAATGATGATAGAATGATTTCGATGAAATTGATCGGTAATCTGGTTCTAAAAGATGGTGTTCGGTCAGAAGGAAGTGTATACATGCATTGTATTGATTGAGTAGGAACAGAAATGTTTGATTTATTGATTTATTGCTTGATTGAATGAATGATAATAGAATGATTTCGATGAAATTGATCGGTAATCTGGTAATAAAAGATGCTGTTCGGTCAGAAGGAACCGTGTACATGCATTGTATTGATTGACTAGGAACAGAGAACATAAGAAGACTTGAACTATATAGTTATGAGCATTAAATGGAACTATTTGAAGACTTTCTTTTATTAGATTACCTATAAAAACTCATGCATCTGCATATATAATAAATACAATGGTCACTATTCTTGAATGTATTGATTGATTGAATGATTGATTGATTTATTGCTTGATTGAATGAATGATGATAGAATGATTTCGATGAAATTGATCGGTAATCTGGTAATAAAAGATGGTGTTCGGTCAGAAGGAACCGTGTACATGCATTGTATTGATTGACTAGGAACAGAGAACATAAGAAGACTTGAACTATATAGTTATGAGCATTAAATGGAGCTATTTGAAGACTTTCTTCTATTAGATTATCTATAAGAACTCATGCATCTGCATATATAATAAATACAATGGTCACTATTCTTGAATGTATTGATTGATTGAATGATTGATTGATTTATTGCTTGATTGAATGAATGATGATAGAATGATTTCGATGAAATTGATCGGTAATCTGGTAATAAAAGATGGTGTTCGGTCAGAAGGAAGTGTATACATGCATTGTATTGATTGAGTAGGAACAGAAATGATTGATTTATTGATTTATTGCTTGATTGAATGAATGATGATAGAATGATTTCGATGAAATTGATCGGTAATCTGGTAATAAAAGATGGTGTTCGGTCAGAAGGAAGTGTATACATGCATTGTACTGATTGAGTAGGAACAGAAATGATTGATTTATTGATTTATTGCTTGATTGAATGAATGATGATAGAATGATTTCGATGATATTGATCGGTACTCTGGTAATAAAAGATGGTGTTCGGTCAGAAGGAAGTGTATACATGCATTTTATTGATTGAGTAGGAACAGAAATGATTGATTTATTGATTTATTGCTTGATTGAATGAATGATGATAGAATGATTTCGATGAAATTGATCGGTAATCTGGTAATAAAAGATGGTGTTCAGTCAGAAGGAAGTGTATACATGCATTGTATTGATTGAGTAGAAACAGAAATGATTGATTTATTGATTTATTGCTTGATTGAATGAATGATGATAGAATGATTTCGATGAAATTGATCGGTAATCTGGTAATAAAAGATGGTGTTCGGTCAGAAGGAAGTGTATACATGCATTGTATTGATTGAGTAGAAACAGAAATGATTGATTTATTGATTTATTGCTTGATTGAATGAATGATGATAGAATGATTTCGATGAAATTGATCGGTAATCTGGTAATAAAAGATGGTGTTCGGTCAGAAGGAAGTGTATACATGCATTGTATTGATTGAGTAGGAACAGAGATGATTGATTGATTGAGTTATTGCTTGATTGAATGAATGATGATAGAATGATTTCGATGAAATTGATCGGTAATCTGGTAATAAAAGATGGTGTTCGGTCAGAAGGAACCGTGTACATGCATTGTATTGATTGACTAGGAACAGAGAACATAAGAAGACTTGAACTATATAGTTATGAGCATTAAATGGAACTATTTGAAGACTTTCTTCTATTAGATTACCTATAAAAACTCATGCATCTGCATATATAATAAATACAATGGTCACTATTCTTGAATGTATTGATTGATTGAATGATTGATTGATTTATTGCTTGATTGAATGAATGATGATAGAATGATTTCGATGAAATTGATCGGTAATCTGGTAATAAATGATGGTGTTCGGTCAGAAGGAACCGTGTACATGCATTGTATTGATTGACTAGGAACAGAGAACATAAGAAGACTTGAACTATATAGTTATGAGCATTAAATGGAACTATTTGAAGACTTTCTTTTATTAGATTACCTATAAAAACTCATGCATCTGCATATATAATAAATACAATGGTCACTATTCTTGAATGTATTGATTGATTGAATGATTGATTGATTTATTGCTTGATTGAATGAATGATGATAGAATGATTTCGATGAAATTGATCGGTAATCTGGTTCTAAAAGATGGTGTTCGGTCAGAAGGAAGTGTATACATGCATTGTATTGATTGAGTAGGAACAGAAATGTTTGATTTATTGATTTATTGCTTGATTGAATGAATGATAATAGAATGATTTCGATGAAATTGATCGGTAATCTGGTAATAAAAGATGCTGTTCGGTCAGAAGGAACCGTGTACATGCATTGTATTGATTGACTAGGAACAGAGAACATAAGAAGACTTGAACTATCGTACCTCAAAGTTTCTTGTTGCAGTGAACGTTTCAGAAACATAGTGAACGTTTTTGAAGCGTTCTGAAAGTTTCACAACGCTTCAATACTATTTTTTTAGCTCAATTCGAGTGTTTGTTTCTATTTTTCTCATGTTTTCTTTATATATGAGTCATTACCAACACATTATGTTCAATATATAAAAAATATTAACACTAATAGCATGATATATGAATTTCCTGGGAGCAAGTGAAAACTCAGTTCTCGATAAGTTATACTACCGTGTGCTGAGCAATTCTGATTCACGGTTCCGGCTCATGAGATGAGGAGTGAGCAGGGCGGGCAAACTTTGTTTTATTCTTTAAAGAATTCTTTTATTTTATTGTTCTACGTGAAGTTGCTTTTGCTGTGCACATACATATTATCTTTCACCTGTTCGCATCTCTCGTCTTCATCGCTTACGATTTCACTCGTATTCATTAAAAAGACGCGGTTAGTCCACTAATTCAATAGTTGCGTTCGTCCAGGAATCGTTCGCTGATGTCGTCTTTCAACTCCAATCCACACTTCTCGCCTCGGGGCAGCTGAATCTAATCTGGTGAGTCCCGTTTTTAGTATTTACTTTGTAAATTGAGCATATTACTGGCGGCACCTTTCATCATTGATTTACTTATTATTTTCCATTTAGGGATATAACTCAGCGTCTCGCTTCACCGTCTATGCAGACTGCAGCAAAGCTCGGTGAGTACACGTAGTTTTCTTTTTATTTCCGCTTTTTCACTTGTCCAGACCTACATCAGTACATTGTGCAATGCTCACTGTTTTACATCACGAACAGCCTATTCATCAATATATATTCTCCGTATTTATTTATTCATTCAGTCCATCCAGAAATTGTAGATGTGGGCAAATTATCGGGTAAGATATTGGTTGCACTATGGTAGTTGATATGGGGAGGACGATGAAAAAGGTGGACATGATTAAATAATCGGGTTCTTCGTACTACATTGCCTAATGAGTGATTTTATATTACAGTTCTGAACTACTCCTTCGTCTCGTCATGCGGCAATCTTCTTTGAAGTCGCACGATCGGCGGTTTGTATCTTTATACTATGAATATTGACTAAAGTCAACAATATGACTTCGAATTTTTGCTACATGAATTGTGAGTGATGAATTGTCGATTTTAGGATCATTCGGGTCCATCGAATCGTGATGATAGAAGAGATGAAAGGAAGAAGGGAGGAGCTGATAGAAAGATCAAGGAGGTATCGTAATTGATTATACTATTGTTTCATTTACTTTATTAGAAAAATGATTCTCTCATATGGTCGGTCGATTTAATATTATAATGTTAAGTAGTGTATAGTGAAAGTTTGCGGATGTACCTTACCCTTAATTCAATCAATAATTCATTCAGGAACCGGTATCTGGTTCTGATGATGATAGAAGAAAGAAGGATTCATCGCATCGTTCACCATCTCCATATATTGATTCTGATCTTGATGAAGATACTCGTCATAAGACGAAACACAGTATGGTATCGGTCGTGAAGAAGCCCTAGTCTCATACCTGCCGTAATCACCCACATTCTCTTGCTTTGAGACTCAATTTTATTTGGACTCTAGCGTAATCCTCACTTGTTTAGTGATTCATTTTTGTGCATACCTTGGATTTCCGTTCATATTTCTCCCTGAGATTGTTGTGTTTATCGATTGATCAATAAATATTCCGTTTCACCAATCAATATTTGGTGTATTGAGTATTCGAACAGTTGAAAGATAATATGTGCACAGCAAAAGCAACTTCACGTAGAACAATAAAATAAAAAGAATTCTTTAAAGAATAAAACAAAGTTTGCCCGCCCTGCTCACTCCTCATCTCATGAGCCGGAACCGTGAATCAGAATTGCTCAGCACACGGTAGTATAACTTATCGTGAACTGAGCTTTCACTTGCTCCCAGGAAATTCATATATCATGCTATTAGTGTTAATATTTTTTATATATTGAACATAATGTGTTGGTAATGACTCATATATAAAGAAAACATGAGAAAAATAGAAACAAACACTCGAATTGAGCTAAAAAAATAGTATTGAAGCGTTGTGAAACTTTCAGAACGCTTCAAAAACGTTCACTATGTTTCTGAAACTTTCACTGCAACAAGAAACTTTGAGGTACGATATATAGTTATGAGCATTAAATGGAGCTATTTGAAGACTTTCTTCTATTAGATTATCTATAAGAACTCATGCATCTGCATATATAATAAATACAATGGTCACTATTCTTGAATGTATTGATTGATTGAATGATTGATTGATTTATTGTTTGATTGAATGAATGATGATAGAATGATTTCGATGAAATTGATCGGTAATCTGGTAATAAAAGATGGTGTTCGGTCAGAAGGAAGTGTATACATGCATTGTATTGATTGAGTAGGAACAGAAATGATTGATTTATTGATTTATTGCTTGATTGAATGAATGATGATAGAATGATTTCGATGAAATTGATCGGTAATCTGGTAATAAAAGATGGTGTTCGGTCAGAAGGAAGTGTATACATGCATTGTACTGATTGAGTAGGAACAGAAATGATTGATTTATTGATTTATTGCTTGATTGAATGAATGATGATAGAATGATTTCGATGATATTGATCGGTACTCTGGTAATAAAAGATGGTGTTCGGTCAGAAGGAAGTGTATACATGCATTTTATTGATTGAGTAGGAACAGAAATGATTGATTTATTGATTTATTGCTTGATTGAATGAATGATGATAGAATGATTTCGATGAAATTGATCGGTAATCTGGTAATAAAAGATGGTGTTCAGTCAGAAGGAAGTGTATACATGCATTG
The DNA here is from genome assembly GCA_943737045.1 of Parapristionchus giblindavisi. NCBI lineage: Eukaryota > Metazoa > Nematoda > Chromadorea > Rhabditida > Diplogasteridae > Parapristionchus > Parapristionchus giblindavisi. The sequence continues at coordinate 72,149 of CALSFV010000670.1, forward strand.
TATTGATTGAGTAGAAACAGAAATGATTGATTTATTGATTTATTGCTTGATTGAATGAATGATGATAGAATGATTTCGATGAAATTGATCGGTAATCTGGTAATAAATGATGGTGTTCGGTCAGAAGGAAGTGTATACATGCATTGTATTGATTGAGTAGAAACAGAAATGATTGATTTATTGATTTATTGCTTGATTGAATGAATGATGATAGAATGATTTCGATGAAATTGATCGGTAATCTGGTAATAAAAGATGGTGTTCGGTCAGAAGGAAGTGTATACATGCATTGTATTGATTGAGTAGGAACAGAGATGATTGATTGATTGAGTTATTGCTTGATTGAATGAATGATGATAGAATGATTTCGATGAAATTGATCGGTAATCTGGTAATAAAAGATGGTGTTCGGTCAGAAGGAACCGTGTACATGCATTGTATTGATTGACTAGGAACAGAGAACATAAGAAGACTTGAACTATATAGTTATGAGCATTAAATGGAACTATTTGAAGACTTTCTTCTATTAGATTACCTATAAAAACTCATGCATCTGCATATATAATAAATACAATGGTCACTATTCTTGAATGTATTGATTGATTGAATGATTGATTGATTTATTGTTTGATTGAATGAATGATGATAGAATGATTTCGATGAAATTGATCGGTAATCTGGTAATAAAAGATGGTGTTCGGTCAGAAGGAAGTGTATACATGCATTGTATTGATTGAGTAGGAACAGAAATGATTGATTTATTGATTTATTGCTTGATTGAATGAATGATGATAGAATGATTTCGATGAAATTGATCGGTAATCTGGTAATAAAAGATGGTGTTCGGTCAGAAGGAAGTGTATACATGCATTGTACTGATTGAGTAGGAACAGAAATGATTGATTTATTGATTTATTGCTTGATTGAATGAATGATGATAGAATGATTTCGATGATATTGATCGGTACTCTGGTAATAAAAGATGGTGTTCGGTCAGAAGGAAGTGTATACATGCATTTTATTGATTGAGTAGGAACAGAAATGATTGATTTATTGATTTATTGCTTGATTGAATGAATGATGATAGAATGATTTCGATGAAATTGATCGGTAATCTGGTAATAAAAGATGGTGTTCAGTCAGAAGGAAGTGTATACATGCATTGTATTGATTGAGTAGAAACAGAAATGATTGATTTATTGATTTATTGCTTGATTGAATGAATGATGATAGAATGATTTCGATGAAATTGATCGGTAATCTGGTAATAAATGATGGTGTTCGGTCAGAAGGAAGTGTATACATGCATTGTATTGATTGAGTAGAAACAGAAATGATTGATTTATTGATTTATTGCTTGATTGAATGAATGATGATAGAATGATTTCGATGAAATTGATCGGTAATCTGGTAATAAAAGATGGTGTTCGGTCAGAAGGAAGTGTATACATGCATTGTATTGATTGAGTAGGAACAGAGATGATTGATTGATTGAGTTATTGCTTGATTGAATGAATGATGATAGAATGATTTCGATGAAATTGATCGGTAATCTGGTAATAAAAGATGGTGTTCGGTCAGAAGGAACCGTGTACATGCATTGTATTGATTGACTAGGAACAGAGAACATAAGAAGACTTGAACTATATAGTTATGAGCATTAAATGGAACTATTTGAAGACTTTCTTCTATTAGATTACCTATAAAAACTCATGCATCTGCATATATAATAAATACAATGGTCACTATTCTTGAATGTATTGATTGATTGAATGATTGATTGATTTATTGCTTGATTGAATGAATGATGATAGAATGATTTCGATGAAATTGATCGGTAATCTGGTAATAAATGATGGTGTTCGGTCAGAAGGAACCGTGTACATGCATTGTATTGATTGACTAGGAACAGAGAACATAAGAAGACTTGAACTATATAGTTATGAGCATTAAATGGAACTATTTGAAGACTTTCTTTTATTAGATTACCTATAAAAACTCATGCATCTGCATATATAATAAATACAATGGTCACTATTCTTGAATGTATTGATTGATTGAATGATTGATTGATTTATTGCTTGATTGAATGAATGATGATAGAATGATTTCGATGAAATTGATCGGTAATCTGGTTATAAAAGATGGTGTTCGGTCAGAAGGAAGTGTATACATGCATTGTATTGATTGAGTAGGAACAGAAATGTTTGATTTATTGATTTATTGCTTGATTGAATGAATGATAATAGAATGATTTCGATGAAATTGATCGGTAATCTGGTAATAAAAGATGCTGTTCGGTCAGAAGGAACCGTGTACATGCATTGTATTGATTGACTAGGAACAGAGAACATAAGAAGACTTGAACTATATAGTTATGAGCATTAAATGGAAATATTTGAAGACTTTCTTCTATTAGATTATCTATAAGAACTCATGCATCTGCATATATAATAAATACAATGGTCACTATTCTTGAATGTATTGATTGATTGAATGATTGATTGATTTATTGTTTGATTGAATGAATGATGATAGAATGATTTCGATGAAATTGATCGGTAATCTGGTAATAAAAGATGGTGTTCGGTCAGAAGGAAGTGTATACATGCATTGTATTGATTGAGTAGGAACAGAAATGATTGATTTATTGATTTATTGCTTGATTGAATGAATGATGATAGAATGATTTCGATGAAATTGATCGGTAATCTGGTAATAAAAGATGGTGTTCGGTCAGAAGGATGTGTATACATGCATTGTACTGATTGAGTAGGAACAGAAATGATTGATTTATTGATTTATTGCTTGATTGAATGAATGATGATAGAATGATTTCGATGATATTGATCGGTACTCTGGTAATAAAAGATGGTGTTCGGTCAGAAGGAAGTGTATACATGCATTTTATTGATTGAGTAGGAACAGAAATGATTGATTTATTGATTTATTGCTTGATTGAATGAATGATGATAGAATGATTTCGATGAAATTGATCGGTAATCTGGTAATAAAAGATGGTGTTCAGTCAGAAGGAAGTGTATACATGCATTGTATTGATTGAGTAGAAACAGAAATGATTGATTTATTGATTTATTGCTTGATTGAATGAATGATGATAGAATGATTTCGATGAAATTGATCGGTAATCTGGTAATAAAAGATGGTGTTCGGTCAGAAGGAAGTGTATACATGCATTGTATTGATTGAGTAGAAACAGAAATGATTGATTTATTGATTTATTGCTTGATTGAATGAATGATGATAGAATGATTTCGATGAAATTGATCGGTAATCTGGTAATAAAAGATGGTGTTCGGTCAGAAGGAAGTGTATACATGCATTGTATTGATTGAGTAGGAACAGAGATGATTGATTGATTGAGTTATTGCTTGATTGAATGAATGATGATAGAATGATTTCGATGAAATTGATCGGTAATCTGGTAATAAAAGATGGTGTTCGGTCAGAAGGAACCGTGTACATGCATTGTATTGATTGACTAGGAACAGAGAACATAAGAAGACTTGAACTATATAGTTATGAGCATTAAATGGAACTATTTGAAGACTTTCTTCTATTAGATTACCTATAAAAACTCATGCATCTGCATATATAATAAATACAATGGTCACTATTCTTGAATGTATTGATTGATTGAATGATTGATTGATTTATTGCTTGATTGAATGAATGATGATAGAATGATTTCGATGAAATTGATCGGTAATCTGGTAATAAATGATGGTGTTCGGTCAGAAGGAACCGTGTACATGCATTGTATTGATTGACTAGGAACAGAGAACATAAGAAGACTTGAACTATATAGTTATGAGCATTAAATGGAACTATTTGAAGACTTTCTTTTATTAGATTACCTATAAAAACTCATGCATCTGCATATATAATAAATACAATGGTCACTATTCTTGAATGTATTGATTGATTGAATGATTGATTGATTTATTGCTTGATTGAATGAATGATGATAGAATGATTTCGATGAAATTGATCGGTAATCTGGTTATAAAAGATGGTGTTCGGTCAGAAGGAAGTGTATACATGCATTGTATTGATTGAGTAGGAACAGAAATGTTTGATTTATTGATTTATTGCTTGATTGAATGAATGATAATAGAATGATTTCGATGAAATTGATCGGTAATCTGGTAATAAAAGATGCTGTTCGGTCAGAAGGAACCGTGTACATGCATTGTATTGATTGACTAGGAACAGAGAACATAAGAAGACTTGAACTATATAGTTATGAGCATTAAATGGAGCTATTTGAAGACTTTCTTCTATTAGATTATCTATAAGAACTCATGCATCTGCATATATAATAAATACAATGGTCACTATTCTTGAATGTATTGATTGATTGAATGATTGATTGATTTATTGTTTGATTGAATGAATGATGATAGAATGATTTCGATGAAATTGATCGGTAATCTGGTAATAAAAGATGGTGTTCGGTCAGAAGGAAGTGTATACATGCATTGTATTGATTGAGTAGGAACAGAAATGATTGATTTATTGATTTATTGCTTGATTGAATGAATGATGATAGAATGATTTCGATGAAATTGATCGGTAATCTGGTAATAAAATATGGCGTTCGGTCAGAAGGAAGTGTATACATGCATTGTATTGATTGAGTAGGAACAGAAATGATTGATTTATTGATTTATTGCTTGATTGAATGAATGATGATAGAATGATTTCGATGAAATTGATCGGTAATCTGGTAATAAAAGATGGTGTTCGGTCAGAAGGAAGTGTATACATGCATTGTATTGATTGAGTAGGAACAGAAATGATTGATTTATTGATTTATTGCTTGATTGAATGAATGATGATAGAATGATTTCGATGAAATTGATCGGTAATCTGGTAATAAAAGATGGTGTTCGGTCAGAAGGAACCGTGTACATGCATTGTATTGATTGACTAGGAACAGAGAACATAAGAAGACTTGAACTATATAGTTATGAGCATTAAATGGAACTATTTGAAGACTTTCTTCTATTAGATTACCTATAAAAACTCATGCATCTGCATATATAATAAATACAATGGTCACTATTCTTGAATGTATTGATTGATTGAATGATTGATTGATTTATTGCTTGATTGAATGAATGATGATAGAATGATTTCGATGAAATTGATCGGTAATCTGGTAATAAAAGATGGTGTTCGGTCAGAAGGAACCGTGTACATGCATTGTATTGATTGACTAGGAACAGAGAACATAAGAAGACTTGAACTATATAGTTATGAGCATTAAATGGAGCTATTTGAAGACTTTCTTCTATTAGATTATCTATAAGAACTCATGCATCTGCATATATAATAAATACAATGGTCACTATTCTTGAATGTATTGATTGATTGAATGATTGATTGATTTATTGTTTGATTGAATGAATGATGATAGAATGATTTCGATGAAATTGATCGGTAATCTGGTAATAAAAGATGGTGTTCGGTCAGAAGGAAGTGTATACATGCATTGTATTGATTGAGTAGGAACAGAAATGATTGATTTATTGATTTATTGCTTGATTGAATGAATGATGATAGAATGATTTCGATGAAATTGATCGGTAATCTGGTAATAAAATATGGTGTTCGGTCAGAAGGAAGTGTATACATGCATTGTATTGATTGAGTAGGAACAGAAATGATTGATTTATTGATTTATTGCTTGATTGAATGAATGATGATAGTATGATTTCGATGAAATTGATCGGTAATCTGGTAATAAAAGATGGTGTTCGGTCAGAAGGAACCGTGTACATGCATTGTATTGATTGACTAGGAACAGAGAACATAAGAAGACTTGAACTATATATTTATGAGCATTAAATGGAACTATTTGAAGACTTTCTTCTATTAGATTACCTATAAAAACTCATGCATCTGCATATATAATAAATACAATGGTCACTATTCTTGAATGTATTGATTGATTGAATGATTGATTGATTTATTGCTTGATTGAATGAATGATGATAGAATGATTTCGATGAAATTGATCGGTAATCTGGTAATAAAAGATGGTGTTCGGTCAGAAGGAACCGTGTACATGCATTGTATTGATTGACTAGGAACAGAGAACATAAGAAGACTTGAACTATATAGTTATGAGCATTAAATGGAGCTATTTGAAGACTTTCTTCTATTAGATTATCTATAAGAACTCATGCATCTGCATATATAATAAATTCAATGGTCACTATTCTTGAATGTATTGATTGATTGAATGATTGATTGATTTATTGCTTGATTGAATGAATGATGATAGAATGATTTCGATGAAATTGATCGGTAATCTGGTAATAAAAGATGGTGTTCGGTCAGAAGGAAGTGTATACATGCATTGTATTGATTGAGTAGGAACAGAAATGATTGATTTATTGATTTATTGCTTGATTGAATGAATGATGATAGAATGATTTCGATGAAATTGATCGGTAATCTGGTAATAAAAGATGGTGTTCGGTCAGAAGGAAGTGTATACATGCATTGTACTGATTGAGTAGGAACAGAAATGATTGATTTATTGATTTATTGCTTGATTGAATGAATGATGATAGAATGATTTCGATGATATTGATCGGTACTCTGGTAATAAAAGATGGTGTTCGGTCAGAAGGAAGTGTATACATGCATTTTATTGATTGAGTAGGAACAGAAATGATTGATTTATTGATTTATTGCTTGATTGAATGAATGATGATAGAATGATTTCGATGAAATTGATCGGTAATCTGGTAATAAAAGATGGTGTTCAGTCAGAAGGAAGTGTATACATGCATTGTATTGATTGAGTAGAAACAGAAATGATTGATTTATTGATTTATTGCTTGATTGAATGAATGATGATAGAATGATTTCGATGAAATTGATCGGTAATCTGGTAATAAAAGATGGTGTTCGGTCAGAAGGAAGTGTATACATGCATTGTATTGATTGAGTAGAAACAGAAATGATTGATTTATTGATTTATTGCTTGATTGAATGAATGATGATAGAATGATTTCGATGAAATTGATCGGTAATCTGGTAATAAAAGATGGTGTTCGGTCAGAAGGAAGTGTATACATGCATTGTATTGATTGAGTAGGAACAGAGATGATTGATTGATTGAGTTATTGCTTGATTGAATGAATGATGATAGAATGATTTCGATGAAATTGATCGGTAATCTGGTAATAAAAGATGGTGTTCGGTCAGAAGGAACCGTGTACATGCATTGTATTGATTGACTAGGAACAGAGAACATAAGAAGACTTGAACTATATAGTTATGAGCATTAAATGGAACTATTTGAAGACTTTCTTCTATTAGATTACCTATAAAAACTCATGCATCTGCATATATAATAAATACAATGGTCACTATTCTTGAATGTATTGATTGATTGAATGATTGATTGATTTATTGCTTGATTGAATGAATGATGATAGAATGATTTCGATGAAATTGATCGGTAATCTGGTAATAAATGATGGTGTTCGGTCAGAAGGAACCGTGTACATGCATTGTATTGATTGACTAGGAACAGAGAACATAAGAAGACTTGAACTATATAGTTATGAGCATTAAATGGAACTATTTGAAGACTTTCTTTTATTAGATTACCTATAAAAACTCATGCATCTGCATATATAATAAATACAATGGTCACTATTCTTGAATGTATTGATTGATTGAATGATTGATTGATTTATTGCTTGATTGAATGAATGATGATAGAATGATTTCGATGAAATTGATCGGTAATCTGGTTATAAAAGATGGTGTTCGGTCAGAAGGAAGTGTATACATGCATTGTATTGATTGAGTAGGAACAGAAATGTTTGATTTATTGATTTATTGCTTGATTGAATGAATGATAATAGAATGATTTCGATGAAATTGATCGGTAATCTGGTAATAAAAGATGCTGTTCGGTCAGAAGGAACCGTGTACATGCATTGTATTGATTGACTAGGAACAGAGAACATAAGAAGACTTGAACTATATAGTTATGAGCATTAAATGGAAATATTTGAAGACTTTCTTCTATTAGATTATCTATAAGAACTCATGCATCTGCATATATAATAAATACAATGGTCACTATTCTTGAATGTATTGATTGATTGAATGATTGATTGATTTATTGCTTGATTGAATGAATGATGATAGAATGATTTCGATGAAATTGATCGGTAATCTGGTAATAAAAGATGGTGTTCGGTCAGAAGGAAGTGTATACATGCATTGTATTGATTGAGTAGGAACAGAAATGATTGATTTATTGATTTATTGCTTGATTGAATGAATGATGATAGAATGATTTCGATGAAATTGATCGGTAATCTGGTAATAAAATATGGTGTTCGGTCAGAAGGAAGTGTATACATGCATTGTATTGATTGAGTAGGAACAGAAATGATTGATTTATTGATTTATTGCTTGATTGAATGAATGATGATAGTATGATTTCGATGAAATTGATCGGTAATCTGGTAATAAAAGATGGTGTTCGGTCAGAAGGAAGTGTATACATGCATTGTATTGATTGAGTAGGAACAGAAATGATTGATTTATTGATTTATTGCTTGATTGAATGAATGATGATAGAATGATTTCGATGAAATTGTAATCTGGTAATAAAAGATGGTGTTCGGTCAGATTACTCTGGTAATAAAATATGGTGTTCGGTCAGAAGGAAGTGTATACATGCATTGTATTGATTGAGTAGGAACAGAAATGATTGATTTATTGATTTATTGCTTGATTGAATGAATGATGATAGAATGATTTCGATGAAATTGATCGGTAATCTGGTAATAAAAGATGGTGTTCGGTCAGAAGGAACCGTGTACATGCATTGTATTGATTGACTAGGAACAGAGAACATAAGAAGACTTGAACTATATAGTTATGAGCATTAAATGGAACTATTTGAAGACTTTCTTCTATTAGATTACCTATAAAAACTCATGCATCTGCATATATAATAAATACAATGGTCACTATTCTTGAATGTATTGATTGATTGAATGATTGATTGATTTATTGCTTGATTGAATGAATGATGATAGAATGATTTCGATGAAATTGATCGGTAATCTGGTAATAAAAGATGGTGTTCGGTCAGAAGGAACCGTGTACATGCATTGTATTGATTGACTAGGAACAGAGAACATAAGAAGACTTGAACTATATAGTTATGAGCATTAAATGGAGCTATTTGAAGACTTTCTTCTATTAGATTATCTATAAGAACTCATGCATCTGCATATATAATAAATACAATGGTCACTATTCTTGAATGTATTGATTGATTGAATGATTGATTGATTTATTGTTTGATTGAATGAATGATGATAGAATGATTTCGATGAAATTGATCGGTAATCTGGTAATAAAAGATGGTGTTCGGTCAGAAGGAAGTGTATACATGCATTGTATTGATTGAGTAGGAACAGAAATGATTGATTTATTGATTTATTGCTTGATTGAATGAATGATGATAGAATGATTTCGATGAAATTGATCGGTAATCTGGTAATAAAATATGGTGTTCGGTCAGAAGGAAGTGTATACATGCATTGTATTGATTGAGTAGGAACAGAAATGATTGATTTATTGATTTATTGCTTGATTGAATGAATGATGATAGAATGATTTCGATGAAATTGATCGGTAATCTGGTAATAAAAGATGGTGTTCGGTCAGAAGGAACCGTGTACATGCATTGTATTGATTGACTAGGAACAGAGAACATAAGAAGACTTGAACTATATAGTTATGAGCATTAAATGGAGCTATTTGAAGACTTTCTTCTATTAGATTATCTATAAGAACTCATGCATCTGCATATATAATAAATACAATGGTCACTATTCTTGAATGTATTGATTGATTGAATGATTGATTGATTTATTGCTTGATTGAATGAATGATGATAGAATGATTTCGATGAAATTGATCGGTAATCTGGTAATAAAAGATGGTGTTCGGTCAGAAGGAAGTGTATACATGCATTGTATTGATTGAGTAGGAACAGAAATGATTGATTTATTGATTTATTGCTTGATTGAATGAATGATGATAGAATGATTTCGATGAAATTGATCGGTAATCTGGTAATAAAAGATGGTGTTCGGTCAGAAGGAAGTGTATACATGCATTGTACTGATTGAGTAGGAACAGAAATGATTGATTTATTGATTTATTGCTTGATTGAATGAATGATGATAGAATGATTTCGATGATATTGATCGGTACTCTGGTAATAAAAGATGGTGTTCGGTCAGAAGGAAGTGTATACATGCATTTTATTGATTGAGTAGGAACAGAAATGATTGATTTATTGATTTATTGCTTGATTGAATGAATGATGATAGAATGATTTCGATGAAATTGATCGGTAATCTGGTAATAAAAGATGGTGTTCGGTCAGAAGGAAGTGTATACATGCATTGTATTGATTGAGTAGGAACAGAAATGATTGATTTATTGATTTATTGCTTGATTGAATGAATGATGATAGAATGATTTCGATGAAATTGATCGGTAATCTGGTAATAAAATATGGTGTTCGGTCAGAAGGAAGTGTATACATGCATTGTATTGATTGAGTAGGAACAGAAATGATTGATTTATTGATTTATTGCTTGATTGAATGAATGATGATAGAATGATTTCGATGAAATTGATCGGTAATCTGGTAATAAAAGATGGTGTTCGGTCAGAAGGAACCGTGTACATGCATTGTATTGATTGACTAGGAACAGAGAACATAAGAAGACTTGAACTATATAGTTATGAGCATTAAATGGAGCTATTTGAAGACTTTCTTCTATTAGATTATCTATAAGAACTCATGCATCTGCATATATAATAAATACAATGGTCACTATTCTTGAATGTATTGATTGATTGAATGATTGATTGATTTATTGCTTGATTGAATGAATGATGATAGAATGATTTCGATGAAATTGATCGGTAATCTGGTAATAAAAGATGGTGTTCGGTCAGAAGGAAGTGTATACATGCATTGTATTGATTGAGTAGGAACAGAAATGATTGATTTATTGATTTATTGCTTGATTGAATGAATGATGATAGAATGATTTCGATGAAATTGATCGGTAATCTGGTAATAAAAGATGGTGTTCGGTCAGAAGGAAGTGTATACATGCATTGTACTGATTGAGTAGGAACAGAAATGATTGATTTATTGATTTATTGCTTGATTGAATGAATGATGATAGAATGATTTCGATGATATTGATCGGTACTCTGGTAATAAAAGATGGTGTTCGGTCAGAAGGAAGTGTATACATGCATTTTATTGATTGAGTAGGAACAGAAATGATTGATTTATTGATTTATTGCTTGATTGAATGAATGATGATAGAATGATTTCGATGAAATTGATCGGTAATCTGGTAATAAAAGATGGTGTTCAGTCAGAAGGAAGTGTATACATGCATTGTATTGATTGAGTAGAAACAGAAATGATTGATTTATTGATTTATTGCTTGATTGAATGAATGATGATAGAATGATTTCGATGAAATTGATCGGTAATCTGGTAATAAAAGATGGTGTTCGGTCAGAAGGAAGTGTATACATGCATTGTATTGATTGAGTAGAAACAGAAATGATTGATTTATTGATTTATTGCTTGATTGAATGAATGATGATAGAATGATTTCGATGAAATTGATCGGTAATCTGGTAATAAAAGATGGTGTTCGGTCAGAAGGAAGTGTATACATGCATTGTATTGATTGAGTAGGAACAGAGATGATTGATTGATTGAGTTATTGCTTGATTGAATGAATGATGATAGAATGATTTCGATGAAATTGATCGGTAATCTGGTAATAAAAGATGGTGTTCGGTCAGAAGGAACCGTGTACATGCATTGTATTGATTGACTAGGAACAGAGAACATAAGAAGACTTGAACTATATAGTTATGAGCATTAAATGGAACTATTTGAAGACTTTCTTCTATTAGATTACCTATAAAAACTCATGCATCTGCATATATAATAAATACAATGGTCACTATTCTTGAATGTATTGATTGATTGAATGATTGATTGATTTATTGCTTGATTGAATGAATGATGATAGAATGATTTCGATGAAATTGATCGGTAATCTGGTAATAAATGATGGTGTTCGGTCAGAAGGAACCGTGTACATGCATTGTATTGATTGACTAGGAACAGAGAACATAAGAAGACTTGAACTATATAGTTATGAGCATTAAATGGAACTATTTGAAGACTTTCTTTTATTAGATTACCTATAAAAACTCATGCATCTGCATATATAATAAATACAATGGTCACTATTCTTGAATGTATTGATTGATTGAATGATTGATTGATTTATTGCTTGATTGAATGAATGATGATAGAATGATTTCGATGAAATTGATCGGTAATCTGGTTATAAAAGATGGTGTTCGGTCAGAAGGAAGTGTATACATGCATTGTATTGATTGAGTAGGAACAGAAATGTTTGATTTATTGATTTATTGCTTGATTGAATGAATGATAATAGAATGATTTCGATGAAATTGATCGGTAATCTGGTAATAAAAGATGCTGTTCGGTCAGAAGGAACCGTGTACATGCATTGTATTGATTGACTAGGAACAGAGAACATAAGAAGACTTGAACTATATAGTTATGAGCATTAAATGGAAATATTTGAAGACTTTCTTCTATTAGATTATCTATAAGAACTCATGCATCTGCATATATAATAAATACAATGGTCACTATTCTTGAATGTATTGATTGATTGAATGATTGATTGATTTATTGCTTGATTGAATGAATGATGATAGAATGATTTCGATGAAATTGATCGGTAATCTGGTAATAAAAGATGGTGTTCGGTCAGAAGGAAGTGTATACATGCATTGTATTGATTGAGTAGGAACAGAAATGATTGATTTATTGATTTATTGCTTGATTGAATGAATGATGATAGTATGATTTCGATGAAATTGATCGGTAATCTGGTAATAAAAGATGGTGTTCGGTCAGAAGGAAGTGTATACATGCATTGTATTGATTGAGTAGGAACAGAAATGATTGATTTATTGATTTATTGCTTGATTGAATGAATGATGATAGAATGATTTCGATGAAATTGTAATCTGGTAATAAAAGATGGTGTTCGGTCAGATTACTCTGGTAATAAAATATGGTGTTCGGTCAGAAGGAAGTGTATACATGCATTGTATTGATTGAGTAGGAACAGAAATGATTGATTTATTGATTTATTGCTTGATTGAATGAATGATGATAGAATGATTTCGATGAAATTGATCGGTAATCTGGTAATAAAAGATGGTGTTCGGTCAGAAGGAACCGTGTACATGCATTGTATTGATTGACTAGGAACAGAGAACATAAGAAGACTTGAACTATATAGTTATGAGCATTAAATGGAACTATTTGAAGACTTTCTTCTATTAGATTACCTATAAAAACTCATGCATCTGCATATATAATAAATACAATGGTCACTATTCTTGAATGTATTGATTGATTGAATGATTGATTGATTTATTGCTTGATTGAATGAATGATGATAGAATGATTTCGATGAAATTGATCGGTAATCTGGTAATAAAAGATGGTGTTCGGTCAGAAGGAACCGTGTACATGCATTGTATTGATTGACTAGGAACAGAGAACATAAGAAGACTTGAACTATATAGTTATGAGCATTAAATGGAGCTATTTGAAGACTTTCTTCTATTAGATTATCTATAAGAACTCATGCATCTGCATATATAATAAATACAATGGTCACTATTCTTGAATGTATTGATTGATTGAATGATTGATTGATTTATTGTTTGATTGAATGAATGATGATAGAATGATTTCGATGAAATTGATCGGTAATCTGGTAATAAAAGATGGTGTTCGGTCAGAAGGAAGTGTATACATGCATTGTATTGATTGAGTAGGAACAGAAATGATTGATTTATTGATTTATTGCTTGATTGAATGAATGATGATAGAATGATTTCGATGAAATTGATCGGTAATCTGGTAATAAAATATGGTGTTCGGTCAGAAGGAAGTGTATACATGCATTGTATTGATTGAGTAGGAACAGAAATGATTGATTTATTGATTTATTGCTTGATTGAATGAATGATGATAGAATGATTTCGATGAAATTGATCGGTAATCTGGTAATAAAAGATGGTGTTCGGTCAGAAGGAACCGTGTACATGCATTGTATTGATTGACTAGGAACAGAGAACATAAGAAGACTTGAACTATATAGTTATGAGCATTAAATGGAGCTATTTGAAGACTTTCTTCTATTAGATTATCTATAAGAACTCATGCATCTGCATATATAATAAATACAATGGTCACTATTCTTGAATGTATTGATTGATTGAATGATTGATTGATTTATTGCTTGATTGAATGAATGATGATAGAATGATTTCGATGAAATTGATCGGTAATCTGGTAATAAAAGATGGTGTTCGGTCAGAAGGAAGTGTATACATGCATTGTATTGATTGAGTAGGAACAGAAATGATTGATTTATTGATTTATTGCTTGATTGAATGAATGATGATAGAATGATTTCGATGAAATTGATCGGTAATCTGGTAATAAAAGATGGTGTTCGGTCAGAAGGAAGTGTATACATGCATTGTACTGATTGAGTAGGAACAGAAATGATTGATTTATTGATTTATTGCTTGATTGAATGAATGATGATAGAATGATTTCGATGATATTGATCGGTACTCTGGTAATAAAAGATGGTGTTCGGTCAGAAGGAAGTGTATACATGCATTGTATTGATTGAGTAGGAACAGAAATGATTGACTTATTGATTTATTGCTTGATTGAATGAATGATGATAGAATGATTTCGATGAAATTGATCGGTAATCTGGTAATAAAAGATGGTGTTCAGTCAGAAGGAAGTGTATACATGCATTGTATTGATTGAGTAGAAACAGAAATGATTGATTTATTGATTTATTGCTTGATTGAATGAATGATGATAGAATGATTTCGATGAAATTGATCGGTAATCTGGTAATAAAAGATGGTGTTCGGTCAGAAGGAAGTGTATACATGCATTGTATTGATTGAGTAGAAACAGAAATGATTGATTTATTGATTTATTGCTTGATTGAATGAATGATGATAGAATGATTTCGATGAAATTGATCGGTAATCTGGTAATAAAAGATGGTGTTCGGTCAGAAGGAAGTGTATACATGCATTGTATTGATTGAGTAGGAACAGAGATGATTGATTGATTGAGTTATTGCTTGATTGAATGAATGATGATAGAATGATTTCGATGAAATTGATCGGTAATCTGGTAATAAAAGATGGTGTTCGGTCAGAAGGAACCGTGTACATGCATTGTATTGATTGACTAGGAACAGAGAACATAAGAAGACTTGAACTATATAGTTATGAGCATTAAATGGAACTATTTGAAGACTTTCTTCTATTAGATTACCTATAAAAACTCATGCATCTGCATATATAATAAATACAATGGTCACTATTCTTGAATGTATTGATTGATTGAATGATTGATTGATTTATTGCTTGATTGAATGAATGATGATAGAATGATTTCGATGAAATTGATCGGTAATCTGGTAATAAATGATGGTGTTCGGTCAGAAGGAACCGTGTACATGCATTGTATTGATTGACTAGGAACAGAGAACATAAGAAGACTTGAACTATATAGTTATGAGCATTAAATGGAACTATTTGAAGACTTTCTTTTATTAGATTACCTATAAAAACTCATGCATCTGCATATATAATAAATACAATGGTCACTATTCTTGAATGTATTGATTGATTGAATGATTGATTGATTTATTGCTTGATTGAATGAATGATGATAGAATGATTTCGATGAAATTGATCGGTAATCTGGTTATAAAAGATGGTGTTCGGTCAGAAGGAAGTGTATACATGCATTGTATTGATTGAGTAGGAACAGAAATGTTTGATTTATTGATTTATTGCTTGATTGAATGAATGATAATAGAATGATTTCGATGAAATTGATCGGTAATCTGGTAATAAAAGATGCTGTTCGGTCAGAAGGAACCGTGTACATGCATTGTATTGATTGACTAGGAACAGAGAACATAAGAAGACTTGAACTATATAGTTATGAGCATTAAATGGAAATATTTGAAGACTTTCTTCTATTAGATTATCTATAAGAACTCATGCATCTGCATATATAATAAATACAATGGTCACTATTCTTGAATGTATTGATTGATTGAATGATTGATTGATTTATTGTTTGATTGAATGAATGATGATAGAATGATTTCGATGAAATTGATCGGTAATCTGGTAATAAAAGATGGTGTTCGGTCAGAAGGAAGTGTATACATGCATTGTATTGATTGAGTAGGAACAGAAATGATTGATTTATTGATTTATTGCTTGATTGAATGAATGATGATAGAATGATTTCGATGAAATTGATCGGTAATCTGGTAATAAAATATGGTGTTCGGTCAGAAGGAAGTGTATACATGCATTGTATTGATTGAGTAGGAACAGAAATGATTGATTTATTGATTTATTGCTTGATTGAATGAATGATGATAGAATGATTTCGATGAAATTGATCGGTAATCTGGTAATAAAAGATGGTGTTCGGTCAGAAGGAACCGTGTACATGCATTGTATTGATTGACTAGGAACAGAGAACATAAGAAGACTTGAACTATATAGTTATGAGCATTAAATGGAGCTATTTGAAGACTTTCTTCTATTAGATTATCTATAAGAACTCATGCATCTGCATATATAATAAATACAATGGTCACTATTCTTGAATGTATTGATTGATTGAATGATTGATTGATTTATTGCTTGATTGAATGAATGATGATAGAATGATTTCGATGAAATTGATCGGTAATCTGGTAATAAAAGATGGTGTTCGGTCAGAAGGAAGTGTATACATGCATTGTATTGATTGAGTAGGAACAGAAATGATTGATTTATTGATTTATTGCTTGATTGAATGAATGATGATAGAATGATTTCGATGAAATTGATCGGTAATCTGGTAATAAAAGATGGTGTTCGGTCAGAAGGAAGTGTATACATGCATTGTACTGATTGAGTAGGAACAGAAATGATTGATTTATTGATTTATTGCTTGATTGAATGAATGATGATAGAATGATTTCGATGAAATTGATCGGTAATCTGGTAATAAAATATGGTGTTCGGTCAGAAGGAAGTGTATACATGCATTGTATTGATTGAGTAGGAACAGAAATGATTGATTTATTGATTTATTGTTTGATTGAATGAATGATGATAGAATGATTTCGATGAAATTGATCGGTAATCTGGTAATAAAAGATGGTGTTCGGTCAGAAGGAAGTGTATACATGCATTGTATTGATTGAGTAGGAACAGAAATGATTGATTTATTGATTTATTGCTTGATTGAATGAATGATGATAGAATGATTTCGATGATATTGATCGGTACTCTGGTAATAAAAGATGGTGTTCGGTCAGAAGGAAGTGTATACATGCATTTTATTGATTGAGTAGGAACAGAAATGATTGACTTATTGATTTATTGCTTGATTGAATGAATGATGATAGAATGATTTCGATGAAATTGATCGGTAATCTGGTAATAAAAGATGGTGTTCAGTCAGAAGGAAGTGTATACATGCATTGTATTGATTGAGTAGAAACAGAAATGATTGATTTATTGATTTATTGCTTGATTGAATGAATGATGATAGAATGATTTCGATGAAATTGATCGGTAATCTGGTAATAAAAGATGGTGTTCGGTCAGAAGGAAGTGTATACATGCATTGTATTGATTGAGTAGAAACAGAAATGATTGATTTATTGATTTATTGCTTGATTGAATGAATGATGATAGAATGATTTCGATGAAATTGATCGGTAATCTGGTAATAAAAGATGGTGTTCGGTCAGAAGGAAGTGTATACATGCATTGTATTGATTGAGTAGAAACAGAAATGATTGATTTATTGATTTATTGCTTGATTGAATGAATGATGATAGAATGATTTCGATGAAATTGATCGGTAATCTGGTAATAAAAGATGGTGTTCGGTCAGAAGGAAGTGTATACATGCATTGTATTGATTGAGTAGAAACAGAAATGATTGATTTATTGATTTATTGCTTGATTGAATGAATGATGATAGAATGATTTCGATGAAATTGATCGGTAATCTGGTAATAAAAGATGGTGTTCGGTCAGAAGGAACCGTGTACATGCATTGTATTGATTGACTAGGAACAGAGAACATAAGAAGACTTGAACTATATAGTTATGAGCATTAAATGGAACTATTTGAAGACTTTCTTCTATTAGATTACCTATAAAAACTCATGCATCTGCATATATAATAAATACAATGGTCACTATTCTTGAATGTATTGATTGATTGAATGATTGATTGATTTATTGCTTGATTGAATGAATGATGATAGAATGATTTCGATGAAATTGATCGGTAATCTGGTAATAAATGATGGTGTTCGGTCAGAAGGAACCGTGTACATGCATTGTATTGATTGACTAGGAACAGAGAACATAAGAAGACTTGAACTATATAGTTATGAGCATTAAATGGAACTATTTGAAGACTTTCTTTTATTAGATTACCTATAAAAACTCATGCATCTGCATATATAATAAATACAATGGTCACTATTCTTGAATGTATTGATTGATTGAATGATTGATTGATTTATTGCTTGATTGAATGAATGATGATAGAATGATTTCGATGAAATTGATCGGTAATCTGGTTATAAAAGATGGTGTTCGGTCAGAAGGAAGTGTATACATGCATTGTATTGATTGAGTAGGAACAGAAATGTTTGATTTATTGATTTATTGCTTGATTGAATGAATGATAATAGAATGATTTCGATGAAATTGATCGGTAATCTGGTAATAAAAGATGCTGTTCGGTCAGAAGGAACCGTGTACATGCATTGTATTGATTGACTAGGAACAGAGAACATAAGAAGACTTGAACTATATAGTTATGAGCATTAAATGGAAATATTTGAAGACTTTCTTCTATTAGATTATCTATAAGAACTCATGCATCTGCATATATAATAAATACAATGGTCACTATTCTTGAATGTATTGATTGATTGAATGATTGATTGATTTATTGCTTGATTGAATGAATGATGATAGAATGATTTCGATGAAATTGATCCGTAATCTGGTAATAAAAGATGGTGTTCGGTCAGAAGGAAGTGTATACATGCATTGTATTGATTGAGTAGGAACAGAAATGATTGATTTATTGATTTATTGCTTGATTGAATGAATGATGATAGAATGATTTCGATGAAATTGATCGGTAATCTGGTAATAAAATATGGTGTTCGGTCAGAAGGAAGTGTATACATGCATTGTATTGATTGAGTAGGAACAGAAATGATTGATTTATTGATTTATTGCTTGATTGAATGAATGATGATAGAATGATTTCGATGAAATTGATCGGTAATCTGGTAATAAAAGATGGTGTTCGGTCAGAAGGAAGTGTATACATGCATTGTATTGATTGAGTAGGAACAGAAATGATTGATTTATTGATTTATTGCTTGATTGAATGAATGATGATAGAATGATTTCGATGAAATTGTAATCTGGTAATAAAAGATGGTGTTCGGTCAGATTACTCTGGTAATAAAATATGGTGTTCGGTCAGAAGGAAGTGTATACATGCATTGTATTGATTGAGTAGGAACAGAAATGATTGATTTATTGATTTATTGCTTGATTGAATGAATGATGATAGAATGATTTCGATGAAATTGATCGGTAATCTGGTAATAAAAGATGGTGTTCAGTCAGAAGGAAGTGTATACATGCATTGTATTGATTGAGTAGGAACAGAAATGATTGATTTATTGATTTATTGCTTGATTGAATGAATGATGATAGAATGATTTCGATGAAATTGATCGGTAATCTGGTAATAAAAGATGGTGTTCGGTCAGAAGGAAGTGTATACATGCATTGTATTGATTGAGTAGAAACAGAAATGATTGATTTATTGATTTATTGCTTGATTGAATGAATGATGATAGAATGATTTCGATGAAATTGATCGGTAATCTGGTAATAAAAGATGGTGTTCGGTCAGAAGGAAGTGTATACATGCATTGTATTGATTGAGTAGGAACAGAGATGATTGATTGATTGATTTATTGCTTGATTGAATGAATGATGATAGAATGATTTCGATGAAATTGATCGGTAATCTGGTAATAAAAGATGGTGTTCGGTCAGAAGGAAACGTGTACATGCATTGTATTGATTGACTAGGAACAGAGAACATAAGAAGACTTGAACTATATAGTTATGAGCATTAAATGGAACTATTTGAAGACTTTCTTCTATTAGATTACCTATAAAAACTCATGCATCTGCATATATAATAAATACAATGGTCACTATTCTTGAATGTATTGATTGATTGAATGATTGATTGATTTATTGCTTGATTGAATGAATGATGATAGAATGATTTCGATGAAATTGATCGGTAATCTGGTAAAAAATATGGTGTTCGGTCAGAAGGAAGTGTATATATGCATTGTATTGATTGAGTAGGAACAGAAATGATTGATTTATTGATTTATTGCTTGATTGAATGAATGATGATAGAATGATTTCGATGAAATTGATCGGTAATCTGGTAATAAAAGATGGTGTTCGGTCAGAAGGAAGTGTATACATGCATTGTATTGATTGAGTAGGAACAGAAATGATTGATTTATTGATTTATTGCTTGATTGAATGAATGATGATAGAATGATTTCGATGAAATTGTAATCTGGTAATAAAAGATGGTGTTCGGTCAGATTACTCTGGTAATAAAATATGGTGTTCGGTCAGAAGGAAGTGTATACATGCATTGTATTGATTGAGTAGGAACAGAAATGATTGATTTATTGATTTATTGCTTGATTGAATGAATGATGATAGAATGATTTCGATGAAATTGATCGGTAATCTGGTAATAAAAGATGGTGTTCAGTCAGAAGGAAGTGTATACATGCATTGTATTGATTGAGTAGGAACAGAAATGATTGATTTATTGATTTATTGCTTGATTGAATGAATGATGATAGAATGATTTCGATGAAATTGATCGGTAATCTGGTAATAAAAGATGGTGTTCGGTCAGAAGGAAGTGTATACATGCATTGTATTGATTGAGTAGAAACAGAAATGATTGATTTATTGATTTATTGCTTGATTGAATGAATGATGATAGAATGATTTCGATGAAATTGATCGGTAATCTGGTAATAAAAGATGGTGTTCGGTCAGAAGGAAGTGTATACATGCATTGTATTGATTGAGTAGGAACAGAGATGATTGATTGATTGATTTATTGCTTGATTGAATGAATGATGATAGAATGATTTCGATGAAATTGATCGGTAATCTGGTAATAAAAGATGGTGTTCGGTCAGAAGGAAACGTGTACATGCATTGTATTGATTGACTAGGAACAGAGAACATAAGAAGACTTGAACTATATAGTTATGAGCATTAAATGGAACTATTTGAAGACTTTCTTCTATTAGATTACCTATAAAAACTCATGCATCTGCATATATAATAAATACAATGGTCACTATTCTTGAATGTATTGATTGATTGAATGATTGATTGATTTATTGCTTGATTGAATGAATGATGATAGAATGATTTCGATGAAATTGATCGGTAATCTGGTAATAAAAGATGGTGTTCGGTCAGAAGGAACCGTGTACATGCATTGTATTGATTGACTAGGAACAGAGAACATAAGAAGACTTGAACTATATAGTTATGAGCATTAAATGGAACTATTTGAAGACTTTCTTTTATTAGATTACCTATAAAAACTCATGCATCTGCATATATAATAAATACAATGGTCACTATTCTTGAATGTATTGATTGATTGAATGATTGATTGATTTATTGCTTGATTGAATGAATGATGATAGAATGATTTCGATGAAATTGATCGGTAATCTGGTAATAAAATATGGTGTTCGGTCAGAAGGAAGTGTATACATGCATTGTATTGATTGAGTAGGAACAGAAATGATTGATTTATTGATTTATTGCTTGATTGAATGAATGATGATAGAATGATTTCGATGAAATTGATCGGTAATCTGGTAATAAAAGATGGTGTTCGGTCAGAAGGAAGTGTATACATGCATTGTATTGATTGAGTAGGAACAGAAATGATTGATTTATTGATTTATTGCTTGATTGAATGAATGATGATAGAATGATTTCGATGAAATTGTAATCTGGTAATAAAAGATGGTGTTCGGTCAGATTACTCTGGTAATAAAATATGGTGTTCGGTCAGAAGGAAGTGTATACATGCATTGTATTGATTGAGTAGGAACAGAAATGATTGATTTATTGATTTATTGCTTGATTGAATGAATGATGATAGAATGATTTCGATGAAATTGATCGGTAATCTGGTAATAAAAGATGGTGTTCAGTCAGAAGGAAGTGTATACATGCATTGTATTGATTGAGTAGGAACAGAAATGATTGATTTATTGATTTATTGCTTGATTGAATGAATGATGATAGAATGATTTCGATGAAATTGATCGGTAATCTGGTAATAAAAGATGGTGTTCGGTCAGAAGGAAGTGTATACATGCATTGTATTGATTGAGTAGAAACAGAAATGATTGATTTATTGATTTATTGCTTGATTGAATGAATGATGATAGAATGATTTCGATGAAATTGATCGGTAATCTGGTAATAAAAGATGGTGTTCGGTCAGAAGGAAGTGTATACATGCATTGTATTGATTGAGTAGGAACAGAGATGATTGATTGATTGATTTATTGCTTGATTGAATGAATGATGATAGAATGATTTCGATGAAATTGATCGGTAATCTGGTAATAAAAGATGGTGTTCGGTCAGAAGGAAACGTGTACATGCATTGTATTGATTGACTAGGAACAGAGAACATAAGAAGACTTGAACTATATAGTTATGAGCATTAAATGGAACTATTTGAAGACTTTCTTCTATTAGATTACCTATAAAAACTCATGCATCTGCATATATAATAAATACAATGGTCACTATTCTTGAATGTATTGATTGATTGAATGATTGATTGATTTATTGCTTGATTGAATGAATGATGATAGAATGATTTCGATGAAATTGATCGGTAATCTGGTAATAAAAGATGGTGTTCGGTCAGAAGGAACCGTGTACATGCATTGTATTGATTGACTAGGAACAGAGAACATAAGAAGACTTGAACTATATAGTTATGAGCATTAAATGGAACTATTTGAAGACTTTCTTTTATTAGATTACCTATAAAAACTCATGCATCTGCATATATAATAAATACAATGGTCACTATTCTTGAATGTATTGATTGATTGAATGATTGATTGATTTATTGCTTGATTGAATGAATGATGATAGAATGATTTCGATGAAATTGATCGGTAATCTGGTTATAAAAGATGGTGTTCGGTCAGAAGGAAGTGTATACATGCATTGTATTGATTGAGTAGGAACAGAAATGATTGATTTATTGATTTATTGCTTGATTGAATGAATGATGATAGAATGATTTCGATGAAATTGATCGGTAATCTGGTAATAAAAGATGCTGTTCGGTCAGAAGGAACCGTGTACATGCATTGTATTGATTGACTAGGAACAGAGAACATAAGAAGACTTGAACTATATAGTTATGAGCATTAAATGGAAATATTTGAAGACTTTCTTCTATTAGATTATCTATAAGAACTCATGCATCTGCATATATAATAAATACAATGGTCACTATTCTTGAATGTATTGATTGATTGAATGAGTGCTTGATTTATTGATTGATTGAATGATTGATTGATTTATTGCTTGATTGAATGAATGATGATAGAATGATTTCGATGAAATTGATCGGTAATCTGGTAATAAAAGATGGTGTTCGGTCAGAAGGAAGTGTATACATGCATTGTATTGATTGAGTAGGAACAGAAATGATTGATTTATTGATTTATTGCTTGATTGAATGAATGATGATAGAATGATTTCGATGAAATTGATCGGTAATCTGGTAATAAAAGATGGTGTTCGGTCAGAAGGAAGTGTATACATGCATTGTACTGATTGAGTAGGAACAGAAATGATTGATTTATTGATTTATTGCTTGATTGAATGAATGATGATAGAATGATTTCGATGATATTGATCGGTACTCTGGTAATAAAAGATGGTGTTCGGTCAGAAGGAAGTGTATACATGCATTTTATTGATTGAGTAGGAACAGAAATGATTGACTTATTGATTTATTGCTTGATTGAATGAATGATGATAGAATGATTTCGATGAAATTGATCGGTAATCTGGTAATAAAAGATGGTGTTCAGTCAGAAGGAAGTGTATACATGCATTGTATTGATTGAGTAGAAACAGAAATGATTGATTTATTGATTTATTGCTTGATTGAATGAATGATGATAGAATGATTTCGATGAAATTGATCGGTAATCTGGTAATAAAAGATGGTGTTCGGTCAGAAGGAAGTGTATACATGCATTGTATTGATTGAGTAGAAACAGAAATGATTGATTTATTGATTTATTGCTTGATTGAATGAATGATGATAGAATGATTTCGATGAAATTGATCGGTAATCTGGTAATAAAAGATGGTGTTCGGTCAGAAGGAAGTGTATACATGCATTGTATTGATTGAGTAGGAACAGAGATGATTGATTGATTGAGTTATTGCTTGATTGAATGAATGATGATAGAATGATTTCGATGAAATTGATCGGTAATCTGGTAATAAAAGATGGTGTTCGGTCAGAAGGAACCGTGTACATGCATTGTATTGATTGACTAGGAACAGAGAACATAAGAAGACTTGAACTATATAGTTATGAGCATTAAATGGAACTATTTGAAGACTTTCTTCTATTAGATTACCTATAAAAACTCATGCATCTGCATATATAATAAATACAATGGTCACTATTCTTGAATGTATTGATTGATTGAATGATTGATTGATTTATTGCTTGATTGAATGAATGATGATAGAATGATTTCGATGAAATTGATCGGTAATCTGGTAATAAATGATGGTGTTCGGTCAGAAGGAACCGTGTACATGCATTGTATTGATTGACTAGGAACAGAGAACATAAGAAGACTTGAACTATATAGTTATGAGCATTAAATGGAACTATTTGAAGACTTTCTTTTATTAGATTACCTATAAAAACTCATGCATCTGCATATATAATAAATACAATGGTCACTATTCTTGAATGTATTGATTGATTGAATGATTGATTGATTTATTGCTTGATTGAATGAATGATGATAGAATGATTTCGATGAAATTGATCGGTAATCTGGTTATAAAAGATGGTGTTCGGTCAGAAGGAAGTGTATACATGCATTGTATTGATTGAGTAGGAACAGAAATGTTTGATTTATTGATTTATTGCTTGATTGAATGAATGATAATAGAATGATTTCGATGAAATTGATCGGTAATCTGGTAATAAAAGATGCTGTTCGGTCAGAAGGAACCGTGTACATGCATTGTATTGATTGACTAGGAACAGAGAACATAAGAAGACTTGAACTATATAGTTATGAGCATTAAATGGAAATATTTGAAGACTTTCTTCTATTAGATTATCTATAAGAACTCATGCATCTGCATATATAATAAATACAATGGTCACTATTCTTGAATGTATTGATTGATTGAATGATTGATTGATTTATTGCTTGATTGAATGAATGATGATAGAATGATTTCGATGAAATTGATCCGTAATCTGGTAATAAAAGATGGTGTTCGGTCAGAAGGAAGTGTATACATGCATTGTATTGATTGAGTAGGAACAGAAATGATTGATTTATTGATTTATTGCTTGATTGAATGAATGATGATAGAATGATTTCGATGAAATTGATCGGTAATCTGGTAATAAAATATGGTGTTCGGTCAGAAGGAAGTGTATACATGCATTGTATTGATTGAGTAGGAACAGAAATGATTGATTTATTGATTTATTGCTTGATTGAATGAATGATGATAGAATGATTTCGATGAAATTGATCGGTAATCTGGTAATAAAAGATGGTGTTCGGTCAGAAGGAAGTGTATACATGCATTGTATTGATTGAGTAGGAACAGAAATGATTGATTTATTGATTTATTGCTTGATTGAATGAATGATGATAGAATGATTTCGATGAAATTGTAATCTGGTAATAAAAGATGGTGTTCGGTCAGATTACTCTGGTAATAAAATATGGTGTTCGGTCAGAAGGAAGTGTATACATGCATTGTATTGATTGAGTAGGAACAGAAATGATTGATTTATTGATTTATTGCTTGATTGAATGAATGATGATAGAATGATTTCGATGAAATTGATCGGTAATCTGGTAATAAAAGATGGTGTTCAGTCAGAAGGAAGTGTATACATGCATTGTATTGATTGAGTAGGAACAGAAATGATTGATTTATTGATTTATTGCTTGATTGAATGAATGATGATAGAATGATTTCGATGAAATTGATCGGTAATCTGGTAATAAAAGATGGTGTTCGGTCAGAAGGAAGTGTATACATGCATTGTATTGATTGAGTAGAAACAGAAATGATTGATTTATTGATTTATTGCTTGATTGAATGAATGATGATAGAATGATTTCGATGAAATTGATCGGTAATCTGGTAATAAAAGATGGTGTTCGGTCAGAAGGAAGTGTATACATGCATTGTATTGATTGAGTAGGAACAGAGATGATTGATTGATTGATTTATTGCTTGATTGAATGAATGATGATAGAATGATTTCGATGAAATTGATCGGTAATCTGGTAATAAAAGATGGTGTTCGGTCAGAAGGAACCGTGTACATGCATTGTATTGATTGACTAGGAACAGAGAACATAAGAAGACTTGAACTATATAGTTATGAGCATTAAATGGAACTATTTGAAGACTTTCTTTTATTAGATTACCTATAAAAACTCATGCATCTGCATATATACTAAATACAATGGTCACTATTCTTGAATGTATTGATTGATTGAATGATTGATTGATTTATTGCTTGATTGAATGAATGATGATAGAATGATTTCGATGAAATTGATCGGTAATCTGGTAATAAAATATGGTGTTCGGTCAGAAGGAAGTGTATACATGCATTGTATTGATTGAGTAGGAACAGAAATGATTGATTTATTGATTTATTGCTTGATTGAATGAATGATGATAGAATGATTTCGATGAAATTGATCGGTAATCTGGTAATAAAAGATGGTGTTCGGTCAGAAGGAAGTGTATACATGCATTGTATTGATTGAGTAGGAACAGAAATGATTGATTTATTGATTTATTGCTTGATTGAATGAATGATGATAGAATGATTTCGATGAAATTGTAATCTGGTAATAAAAGATGGTGTTCGGTCAGATTACTCTGGTAATAAAATATGGTGTTCGGTCAGAAGGAAGTGTATACATGCATTGTATTGATTGAGTAGGAACAGAAATGATTGATTTATTGATTTATTGCTTGATTGAATGAATGATGATAGAATGATTTCGATGAAATTGATCGGTAATCTGGTAATAAAAGATGGTGTTCAGTCAGAAGGAAGTGTATACATGCATTGTATTGATTGAGTAGGAACAGAAATGATTGATTTATTGATTTATTGCTTGATTGAATGAATGATGATAGAATGATTTCGATGAAATTGATCGGTAATCTGGTAATAAAAGATGGTGTTCGGTCAGAAGGAAGTGTATACATGCATTGTATTGATTGAGTAGAAACAGAAATGATTGATTTATTGATTTATTGCTTGATTGAATGAATGATGATAGAATGATTTCGATGAAATTGATCGGTAATCTGGTAATAAAAGATGGTGTTCGGTCAGAAGGAAGTGTATACATGCATTGTATTGATTGAGTAGGAACAGAGATGATTGATTGATTGATTTATTGCTTGATTGAATGAATGATGATAGAATGATTTCGATGAAATTGATCGGTAATCTGGTAATAAAAGATGGTGTTCGGTCAGAAGGAAACGTGTACATGCATTGTATTGATTGACTAGGAACAGAGAACATAAGAAGACTTGAACTATATAGTTATGAGCATTAAATGGAACTATTTGAAGACTTTCTTCTATTAGATTACCTATAAAAACTCATGCATCTGCATATATAATAAATACAATGGTCACTATTCTTGAATGTATTGATTGATTGAATGATTGATTGATTTATTGCTTGATTGAATGAATGATGATAGAATGATTTCGATGAAATTGATCGGTAATCTGGTAATAAAAGATGGTGTTCGGTCAGAAGGAACCGTGTACATGCATTGTATTGATTGACTAGGAACAGAGAACATAAGAAGACTTGAACTATATAGTTATGAGCATTAAATGGAACTATTTGAAGACTTTCTTTTATTAGATTACCTATAAAAACTCATGCATCTGCATATATAATAAATACAATGGTCACTATTCTTGAATGTATTGATTGATTGAATGATTGATTGATTTATTGCTTGATTGAATGAATGATGATAGAATGATTTCGATGAAATTGATCGGTAATCTGGTTATAAAAGATGGTGTTCGGTCAGAAGGAAGTGTATACATGCATTGTATTGATTGAGTAGGAACAGAAATGATTGATTTATTGATTTATTGCTTGATTGAATGAATGATGATAGAATGATTTCGATGAAATTGATCGGTAATCTGGTAATAAAAGATGCTGTTCGGTCAGAAGGAACCGTGTACATGCATTGTATTGATTGACTAGGAACAGAGAACATAAGAAGACTTGAACTATATAGTTATGAGCATTAAATGGAAATATTTGAAGACTTTCTTCTATTAGATTATCTATAAGAACTCATGCATCTGCATATATAATAAATACAATGGTCACTATTCTTGAATGTATTGATTGATTGAATGAGTGCTTGATTTATTGATTGATTGAATGATTGATTGATTTATTGCTTGATTGAATGAATGATGATAGAATGATTTCGATGAAATTGATCGGTAATCTGGTAATAAAAGATGGTGTTCGGTCAGAAGGAAGTGTATACATGCATTGTATTGATTGAGTAGGAACAGAAATGATTGATTGATTGATTTATTGCTTGATTGAATGAATTATGATAGAATGATTTCGATGAAATTGATCGGTAATCTGGTAATAAAAGATGGTGTTCGGTCAGAAGGAAGTGTATACATGCATTGCATTGATTGAGTAGGAACAGAAATGATTGATTTATTGATTTATTGCTTGATTGAATGAATGATGATAGAATGATTTCGATGAAATTGATCGGTAATCTGGTAATAAAAGATGGTGTTCGGTCACAAGGAAGTATGTACATGTATTGTATTGATTGACTAGG
>CALSFV010000671.1:0-82146 GCA_943737045.1 Parapristionchus giblindavisi
CCTCTCCCTCTCCCTCTCCCTCTCCCTCTCCCTCTCCCTCTCTCTCTCCCCTCCCACCCGCTGAGCTGTTCCCTTCGTTCCTCTTACGTGTACACGATTTATATTCGATTGTCACTTTGTCTATTCTACACACGCTTTGGTGTGAACCGCCACTTGTTAGAGGTAGAGGTAGAGGAGGGAGTCAAGAGGGAGAGGGAGAGAATAAGGAGAGGGAGAGAATAAGGAGAGGTAGAGAAGATAGGATAGTGAGTGAATTGCTACTGTCCATTCCATTGAGAACATCTGCCGTATAGAGCTATTCAATATTGTAGAAGGTTGATGGGTTTTGATTGAATGGGTGATGGAATGGGAGAGAGAGGGAGAGGGAGAGGGAGAGGGAGAGGGAGGAATAGCAACTCTATTATGCGGTCATTCAATCATAATTACCGTATTAGCGAGCATATTTGACAGTGTGTCCTTGCGGTATCTGTTGCATTGAACGATTCTATTGTAGAAGAAAAGCAATCGAACCAAAGAAAATCTCCTCGTTTTACTCTTTCACCTCTCTTTTGTTTCGTTTAGTTTCTTTTCGTGATTTTTGAACACCACATTTGTTGTTTCGTCTCTTCTGCTTTGTTCAAAAGTTGCGAAAATAGAGAGTGTGTAAAACTAGAAGATTTTCCCACATTTGAACTGAATAGGTTTCAATGTCTTTATAAATCTGTTGCAAATAACTGCTTTTAATCAAACTCTTTTATTCTTTAACCCTAATAAAAAAATCAAAACAATTATCTTTAACGTCTCTTTCATCTTTTAACATAACGATATGGTCTATTTGTCGATCTTTATCACAGCTATCAGTAAAGTTATTCTTGCCTGTTAAAGCCGAAGCGCCTCCATAAACGTTGTCAAAGCATTCCGAAAGATCAAAGATCAAAGATCAAAAGATTGATGAAATATAGGTATTCATTCAAGACGAAACATTTCCTTACTCTCTCATTCTGATTCATTGCCCGTCTCCTTTCAAGACTATGATCAACGCTTCCAATCGCACCTTTCATCTCTCCCTCTCCCTCTCCTTCTCCCTCTCCCTCTCCCTCTCCCTCTCCCTCTCTCTCCAAGATATCATTCCCCCTCCTCCTCTACCCTCAGGCGCCTTGTACAATATAATTACTCAGTCCATTGACCCTATACATATACTACCTTCCTTCAGTCAATTTCGGCTCGCCTTCCAAGGTTGTTTCTCTCCCTCTCCCTCTTAGAAGAAGAGGGAGAGGGAGAGGGAGAAAGAAGGAGAGGGAGAGTCCCAGGAAATTTACGAACTGTCATTCCTCTTCCCCGATCTTCAAGTGGTTTCCTGTCTTTTCTCCTTATTGCCTCCCAATTCGCAACAAATCTCGTAGTTTTTAAAGGATTTAAACCCCAAGCTCATTTTACTCTGAACTCTGACCACACTCTCTCGAAGACAAAGAAAGCGAGAGAGTGTGGCCAGAGCAGGGTGTCTTTCTAAAGGTTTTTTACCCACTTTAAATGTAATTTTACATGTATTATCTTTAAAAATGCTCAAAACAGACTTATAATTCGACAAATAATTTGTTCTGTCATCGCTAGCTCCGCCCCCTAGATTGTCTGTCTCTTTCTCTTTTCGTCTCAACAACGATAGTGTATCGGTTCTTGTTCTGCTTTATCTTTCATCATGGACGAGACTTTTATGAATGTACATTGCTGAAAAGGGCGTGTGTGACATGGATTGAGAGCGTACGTCGAAAAAGAGAGAGAGAGGGAGAGAGAGAGAGGGAGAGAGGGAGAGAGAGAGAGAGAGAGTGCTAGTTTTTTGGTTTTCAAAATGCGGTCAAACTTTTCTGTTTTTTGTGAAATTTTAACTCAAAATGTGATCAGGCTTGGTACTTTTCGACATACGATTGAGAGGAATATGCTCTGCAATATTCAGGAAAAAATCCATAAATCCATCGCTTCATTGCCTTCTGGATATTATTTTTTATATTGTTATAAATGTAAATTCTTTGCTGCCTAACTCGTGTCATCGTATTTATGCATACTCCTGCACCTATCACACAGTATTCTGGTTCAAGCCATTTTGTTTCCATAGCGAGACAAGCGAAAGACGATTGCATTTGAGAGAGTTTCTATGTTGAGCGGTCGTTTTGGCTTTCACAGTCTATAGAACATTGTGCATCAGTAATCTGTCAGGAATAATACTTTTACTTTTGCACCACCGCATTATGATAAAAGAGGAGGAGAGAGTTATTTTAGCAACCAATGAACGGAATAGGTTTCAACATCTTTATAAGTTTGATATGAATAACATTTTTTAGTATCATTGAGATTTCGCTCGAGGCTAACAACCCATAAATACATAAATGAATAAATAAATAAATAAATAAATAAATAAATAAATACATAAATGAATAAATGAATAAATAAATAAATAAATAAATAAATAAATAAATAAATAAATAAATCGTTTGGCGCAGTGGTAAATCTGCGGATTATCTAACAATTAGACGCGATAGCGAAGCCCGCTACCGAACTTTCCAATCTTCAAAAAGCGCGCCGTTCTCTGCGCTAGCTGATTCACGTCTCTCTCGATCAATAGACAGAGTCATTCAGCACAAAATAAATAGTAATTAAATTAATATTATTAATAGATGTATAAGAATAAATATGCATGCACTTTAAATTTAAATTTTTTGATTAAATAAGTTAACTAGCAATGTGCCCTATGTGTAAGCATAATATCTTTTGCCTTTTTGCTGTATTCAGCGATCACGATAATAATAAAAAGTCGTCGCACTCATTTTCAATAAAAGCAATTGACTCAATGGTTAACACTCCTAATTTCCTATACTCTCTCGCTTTTCTGGGCTTGATGTACTTCATAGACAACGGTGATTCCTTCCGGCGACAGTCTCTATCATCTCAAGATCATCCTCTCTATTCATATATTCCTTATTCTCTCATGTATAATCCAGTTAATCTGCTTTGTCGCGCCATATTATATAGAAAGGGACTGACACCTTTGTCAACGGTCTCTTCAGCACTCTACGCTCTCTCGTTGTTAGAGAACAGAGAAATAGTGTGCGCGATGAAGAGACCATTGAGTGAGATCACCCTCCATTTTACCTTCCCGGTGTCTTCATGTATCATCACTCTTTTGTGTGCGAAGGATTGAGGCATTGCCTGATTTAGTTGACTTTAGCATGTCAGTACATACAGTATATTAGCTGCGCATTTATCCTACGATCCTCAGATGCTTATTCTTGTTCCCTCATTTCTCTCTCTCTCTCTCTCTCTCTCTCTCTCTCTCTCTCTCCCTCTACCTCTTCATTCTTCGTGTCGTCGTCTTATCCTACCACTTATCCTCGTTTAGAAGAATAAAGAGAGAGTGTCTTAGAAGACTCAACTCTCTACCTCTTGAATGCCTCCTTTTCTTCTCTCCCTCTCCCTCTCCCTCTCTCTCTCCCTCTCCCTCTCCCTCTCCCTTTCTCTTCACTGGTTAAATCTCCTCCGATTTGCCTCAATCGGACACACTAACAATTGCAACAATCAGGCGACCAAGTCAGCCGGAATGAACTCCAACCTCACATTTGGTCTCTCTCCCTCCCTCTCCTTCTCCCCCTCCCTCTCCCCCTCTCTCTCTTCTCTCTCTCTCTCTCTCTCTCCCTCTCCCTCTCCCCCCTCTCTCTCCTCTCTCTCCCCTCTCAATCCCTCTCCCTTCCAACGCTCTCTCCACTCTCTCTCTCTCTCTCTCTTTACACTCTCTCTCCTTCCCCCTCTCTCTTCTCTCTCTCCTCCTCCTCCCTCTCTCCTCCCCTCCACCCATCCACAGTCTTATCTCTCGATCCATCCGTCTTGCATTCGATCAATCTCCCCAAGAACAAACACCTGTGAAGAATCTGTATATGATGGCTATCTGTCTCTCCCTCTACCTCTCCCTCTCCCTCTACCTCTTCCACCTCTCCCTCTACCTCTCCCTCCCCTCTCTCTCTTACGCCATATACCAGTTGGCAGATTTACAGCCCTAATCACTAATCTCTTGGGCTGATAACGGCCACACACTGTCCATCTTACTTTTCTCTATCTCTCTCCCTCTCTCTCTCTCTCTCTCCCTCTCCCTTCCTCTCTCCATCATGCTTTGTTGCACCAACCATCCGTGTGTTCCCATGTCGATTCATTAGCATTTCGCATTAGCCTCCTGTCAATCTCTCACTCTTTCATCTCTGTACAGTCTCTCTATCCATACGGTAAGGTCTACATGAAATGATCCACTTTGGTCTTCGAAATATGTAAATCGTAAGAATCGATCCGTAGTTTCCATAATTCATTCATTTTATACACATTTATGTGGCGTTAAAATCTTGGAAAAGTAGATGGAAAAGTGAAAAGTAGTGTTAATTTTGCGATTGTAAAAGTAGTTGGAAAATTAGCTTATCTTCGTAATTGACAAACTTTTACAGCACAAACTCTTTACGCGAGTGTTGGATTGCTACTTTTCCATCTACTTTTGCAATCACAAAATCAACACTACTTTTCACTTTTCCACATACTTTTCCAAGATTTTAACACCACATTCATCAAGAATGCTGTCATTGTTCGAGTCTTTTTCTTTCGATCGTCCCTCTATCCTATCAGGACCTATCTATCCTATCCATGACACTTTCATATTAAAATCTAGATTTATAAAGGTTCTAGAAAGACCTGGTGCTGTCTACTGAACATGGCCGCGACACCAGGCAACGCTTTATGGTGACTAGACGTAGCGGCCGAAACACCATAAGGCACATTGCTAGTTAACTTATTTAATCAAAAAAATTTTTATTTAAAGTGCATGCATACTTATTCTTGTACATCTATTAATAATATTAATTTAATGACATGAAATATCCTTAATAGCAACTCAGAAATGGCGAATGATCAGGAAAATTCCATCGTTATCCACTCTATATTACTCCTACAATTCCTAATGTCACTTGATCAAATACAGCTAGATTTATTGTTATAGTATTTATTATTTATGGTATATTATTATTATTTATTCTATTCTACAACCCTGTTCAACTCGTCCCCATGATCATCATCATAAACTCCGCTCCCATATCGCTTGCAATTCTCTTAAGAACCTCATCATACCTTGACGACTGTCATAAACCCTCTGGCAGTGATTTTCATTTGCGACAGTGGTATTCTCACGGAGTGGTCGCGCCCTCTCTCTCCCTCTCTATCTCTCTCTCTCTCTCTCTCTCCCACCTCCCTCTCTCTCACTTGTGGTAAAGCGTGCATCCCACTCTCATGTGTGAGCGCCGAGGCCACGCCCCTTTCGGGATAGGATGTATCGCCTATCATACACTCATACACTCTCTCTATTGTCTATACCAACAGACTGTATCTGGCTCCGCCCACTTTAGGGATTAGTGTATCCTTCCTCAGTGGTTACTATGATCATCTGCTTTCTTGGCTTTGGTTTATAATTCTTTAATCATATTTTTATAAATATTTTTTATTATAACCCCTTTAACAATCCCTTTGTTGTTCGTTGATTACTCAATATCTCCTGCATTTCATAATATTCACTACTGTAGCTCTGTCTCTCTTCCTTCCTTTCAGCTTCTCTCTCCATCCCAATTTCCCAACATCCTCCAAAGCTGCACAGTCCCACATTTTACTGTCCCTCTCTCCTTCCGATTCCTCTCTTATCCCTCCCTCTAACCGTCTCCACTCTCTCCATTCCCCACACTCTCCCCCCCCCCCTCTCTCTCTCTCACTCACTCCCTCTCTCTCTCCCTCTCTCTCTCTCCTCTCTCTCTCTCCCCCTCCTCTCTTCGACCTTAGGGGCACACTTCTGCGTGTGTCGGTAGTGGTCTTCTTATGTTGCCTGAAGACTGTTATTATCCATCCCAGTTATGACCTTTGCAGGAGGGGAAAAGGGAGAGAAAGACGCCTATCTCTCCTTACTCTACCTATTGTTCTTTCTAACCACCGATTTGAACATCTTATCCCCCAAATATTGATTTATTGATTTTTCAATGTTCATTTTAAATAATTTCATCTTATCCCCCTTATCCCAAATATTGATTTATTGATTTTTAAATATTTTAATTCCAGGCATGCTATGAGCAAGTCCTTCTCGATTCGAACACAGTCAACATCACGTCTTGTTAGTTTAGCGAGGTGAGTGTGTTGATCTTTGATCTTTATTCGGTCTGATTCGCATAGTTTGATCTTTGAACTTTGTAGTATGATCTTTGATCTTTGATCTCTTCCAGATATGGCGTGCAAGTGCCTATCGTCCTCCCTTCCTCGTCTTCGCCCTCCACCTGATCCCTCACTCGTGTGGCACCTACTCTCCGATGAGAAATTCACGCCGGTTTGTAGTTTGATCTTTGATCTCTGGTTTTGTAGTTTGATCTTTGTTCCTTAACTTTGGACATAAAGTAAGTAGATTGGGTACTTCATTCATCATGCTCAATTGTGCTTATGCAAATATTTCTATTCTACTTTCCGTCTTGGCCGAGTTTTGACAGCTTCTCCCTCTCCCTCTCCATCTTATCTCTCCTCCCTCTCCCTCTCCCTCTCCCTCTCCCTCTTCCCCCTAGGAAAAAGAGGAAGAGGGAGAGAGATGCTTCATCTTTCCACTTCTCTTCCATATCCTAATAGATTCCTCCAGAGTCCTTCGCATAGAGTGAGAGATTGAGGGTTTTGGCCCAGAGGGGGGCGAGACAAGAAAAATGACTTCAGCGATGAAAGTGTGAAGAGGAAATTGATATCTGAAAGAAAGGATGACTTTATTTCCATGAGTACTGACTTAGTATGACTTAGTATTGTTAAGGCATCGATACTTAGTTAAGTCTCGCTACCTCACTCAATGGTCTCTTCATTGCGCACACTATTTTTCTGTTCCCTAACAACGAGAGAGCATTGCACGTCGAAGAGACCATTGAGTGAGGTTACGATCCCTTTAAGTTATTCTCTTAAGAATCATTAAGGCCGTAAGTACCGACTTAGTATGACTTACATAGTATTGTTAAGGCATCGACACTTATTGTTAGCTAAGACTGTTCGGTACTGACTTAGTATGACTTAATACAGTTTAGTCATTGATACTTAGCTAGTCTCCTTAAGTTATTCTCCTAACGATCATTAAGGTAGTCCAATTATTCCTTCCAGGTCATTGGCTTATCCTCTCTCTCCCTCTCTCTGTCTTGATTGTCAGTCATTCTCTCTATCAATAATGAATGAGGGGACTGTATAATCTAGTATGGAAGGATCCTAGAGGGAGAGGGAGAGGGAGAGGGAGAGGGAGAGGGAGAGGGAGAGGGAGAGGGAGAGAGAGGATAATCCTACAATAATCCAAGCGATGAGGACACGGTAGATTAACTGCATACTGTCTCATTCTAGTCGAGTGGGTGTCAATTCAAGTGCTAATTCGCTGTGATTTAGCTTGTCTTAAAGAAGGGGACCCTCGAGTTTGCATGCCTGATTCCCGCAACGATTAACACTTTGAATGATGTTTATATTGTATGGAACTTTGCGTTAGGGACAATGAGAAAGTGAGAGAGAACTATGCGAATCGGATAGGCTCTCTGTACACGCGTGTTATATCTCTATCATTCTACCCAAACAGTCTTATTATGAAAAAAAAACTCGAATGTCTCAATCTTTAAGTATTACTTAATGACTTCGTCGACTTATGACTAACTCCCAGTTGCGCCTTATGAACGCTTACAACAAGATTCGTTAAATAAATAAAATCAGTAATATTAAATCCCCTGATTCAGGCGCCCGACTGTGATTTCTCTCTCGGATCGATACCGATCGGATCTACCGTAACCTCAATATCTCCTCCCCTGTTATTGATCGGTCTCACGCTTCTCTTCTGCTTCGTTCTGGCCGTAGCCGTGGTGTGCGCCTTCTGCCTACTCTTCCGACGGTAGGCGATGTTTACTGATTTTTCTCGACTATAGTGAGGGAATTCGATTAGCGACGTTTACTAGTCGTGTTACACCATGCAATCAGTGGCATAGTTGAATTTTGCGCAAGACGACGTCTACTAACAGCTACACCAAGTTGGTGGGCTCTAATTGTGCGCGGATAGTGGAAGAAGAAGCGCAGCTGGTAATAAGATTTGCATGGACAAGGAATCCTAGAGGGAGAGGGAGGGAGAGAGGGAGAGATCCTAGAGGGAGAGGGAGAGGGAGAGGAAGAGATCCTAGAGGGAGAGGGAGAGATCCAGAGGGAGAGGGAGAGATCCTAGAGGGAGAGGGAGAGACATAGGCAGCAAGTACCCTTCTGGCGTCTCTTTTTCTCCCTCATTTGGCCATCGAAATAGGACACAAATCCTATCTATTAAGCACAGGGACCCGGAAGACGGTGGTGTAATCACTAGTAAACGTCGCCTGTGACAAAAATCAACTAGACCGCTGATAGTGTTGTGTGGTTAGGCGCTAAATCTGAATGAGGTCTTGTTAATTTAATAATCGTAGTCATCCTTTGATGTAGAGACATGCGAGGGTACTTGTGAGAGAGAAATTGTTTAGTTGTGGTCCAATTGTGAAGTAGTCTATTGTTATTATCAAAGACTGAGCGAGAGATCACTGCGAGTGGAGAGACACCAGACACTAGGGGGTGGTTAGACAGCGACGAGAGAGTGTGGCAAAGTGAGAGAGTGCAAATCGCGTGTGAAGATGCCGGCGCACGCAAGAGGAAGTGTTAGTGGTTAGGGCGCGGGACTTATGATACTTAATTAGGACTTAGTGATAAGTACTTACTTGATATTAAACGCGTGAGCTGGAAACTTCCTAGTTTTATCGGCTTCGACCGTACATGATCTGTACATATCGGAACGATTTATTGTAACCGTTATTTAAAAAAAACATCTAAATGTTTCAAAAATTTTTGGTTGACTTTACACTGTCTAGGTAGCATAAGATTAAATGATATTGAAGAGAAATTTGTGAATGGATCTCGATGAGACTTAATGATAAGTACTTACTTAATGATAAGTCTTTAAGGCGTGGCAGTGGCCGCAAGGGCAA
Organism: Parapristionchus giblindavisi; assembly: GCA_943737045.1. Classification (NCBI taxonomy): domain Eukaryota; kingdom Metazoa; phylum Nematoda; class Chromadorea; order Rhabditida; family Diplogasteridae; genus Parapristionchus; species Parapristionchus giblindavisi. The sequence continues at coordinate 9,033 of CALSFV010000671.1, forward strand.
CGAGGCCGTGTCCACCGAAGCCATCATCAGCGCCGGAGACAACCTATGGTCGTACAACTCGATGAAGAGCCATAACAATGTCGCACATCATGTAAGCACCTAACCGTATGACTTAACTGACCATAGCTATAATTTACTAATATCTCCAATTATATGAGAACATTTGCATGTGAATTGTAATATATTTCTATTTCTAAAAGGCAATCATTCCGAACTTGCGACTTGACTGACTTTAACTTTAAATCAAAAACATTAATAAATAAATAAATACATAAATAAATAAATAAATTAGTAAGTAATCGTCCTTGCAGAATCCCATGGTCGGATCTATGTACGGTAGTTCGGGTATGGTACACGGCGTCGCCACACCTGCCTCAATGAGGTACAGTCGTTTTTTTCTTTGTTCATTTGAATTGCTATTTGACGGTTTCATGTCCGGTCCACAGACTGCCAGAGGTTCAAAGGCCCATAAAAATATGATGGCATGCATAATGGGGTCAGATGAACTGTCTTCCCTCCCTCTGCCTCTCTCTCCCTCTCCCTTCCCCTCAATACTGTTCCTTCGGTATCATTATAATTGACCTTGCTTGTGAATACACATACAAAGACTGAGGCAATCCATCAAAATCCGTACATTTTCTCCAATCTCTCCCTCTCCCTCTCCCTCTCTATCTCTGCCGTCTCTCCATTCTCCACACTCTCTCACCCACGCAATCCATCATCGGAACTGTCGTCTCATTCATCATTAGAAGGTGGCACACACAGCATCGTAATAATATCAATCTCCCCCATCTTAATGGGGAACACCGTTCCAAATATCCTGGGACCGGGACCGGGACCGGGTCCAGAACCGGCAAATGGCCCTTTTACCGTATGCCTCTGTTGCAGACACTACACGTCGGCGACGAATAATAATGGATTGCCGGGTCTGCATGGAGCACCGTCGATGAGACACGCGGCTTCAGCACAGTTTATCAGGCAATCAACACTGAGGTACGGTATTTATTCAGGAATTATCGATTGACTTTAGGAGTTACTGTATCAGACAGGAAGATATTAGTGAAAACTACAGTAGTTCTCTTCAAAGAATCACAGTATACCGTAACCGTCTACCGTAACCTCTTACCGTAATCAACAATTCCCTTCAGGATTCTGCCCGGTGAACCTCCGTCCGCCATCGCATCGCCCTTCCACACGCTCGGCCGACACTACGAGGAGATCTCGGATCCGCATCCGTATCCGGCAAATGGCATGATCGTGCCGTATCCGGGCGCGGTTCCAGTTCCGGTTCCGCCCCAGCGCGCCGGTCTTCCGTACGTGGTCAACTGTAGCCGGGAGGGCATCAGCTACACGCTGGGCAATGGAGCGGAGATGAGGAGGTGCGTGGAGAATTTTTATATTGATTATCTAATTATTATTACAAAAAATAGTTCCCTAGCTAATCAAATATAATAATAATAATAATAATAATAATAATAATAATAATAATAATTTTAAATTTATCTGACCTCGGAGGGTATCCTAGGAGGGTATATTACTGCACGTTTGCTATCACAATGATGTGAATTTATATAATCATTGGCGAAAATGCGAATCGCTGGTCCGAGATCAGAGCCTACTCTTGATAAATATGTTAACTGTAAAACCGTAACTGGCGAAAATGTGAAACATAGCTGTCTAAATTGATCTTTGATCTCTTCATTTACTTGATCTTTGATCTTTAATCTTTAATCGTTGATCTTTGATCTCTTCAGACCATCCAATAACACTCCTCCGACTCGCCATTCCGTCCGTCGTCCTCCTCCCGCGTGTCGACCGCCACCTCCTCCATCAGTCAGCTCACCTTCTCAGATGAGTCCGAGGTACGATAGATTGATCTTTGATCTATCTTTAATCTTCAATTTTCAGATCCTCCTCCTCCGGGTCTTCCTCATTTGACCAGGAATTGTCAGTGCTCCAAGACATGCCTCATCACTCCTCACTCGGACCAACGACCTTAGCTTGTAAGTTGAAGACTTAAAGTTAAAGGCACGCCCCAAGCTAATTTTACTCTCCGCACTGAAAGCAAGAGAGTGTTGCCAGAGCAGAGAGTTTCAAATTAGCGTGGGGTGTCTCTTTAAGTATCCGAGTTTAATGCTAAGACCCTTATTGTTTAGGTCCAGAGGGCGATGTCTCTCCGCCTATGAGGATTTATGAGGGTCGTGAGTCCGGCTACGGCACGACGCCCAGTCGACAGTGGAGGACACCTCCCGGATCTGCTGGCAAAGGGTATGCATTTTATTTATTTATTTATTCATTTATCATACATCATAAAGATGTTTCAACAAATAAAATGAACGAATTAAAATTAAGAAATCTGCACACGAACTTAACGAACTTAAACTACCCTAGCTGCTAAGTCATTCGGTCCTTAAATAAGTACATTTAAGGTCGGAAGAATCGCCGAACGGTGCCCCTCTCCACACTGCTCCTCAACCCTCTTTGCAATCGATGACCTACGTGTAGCCTTCAGCAATCTTTTTTCTCCAAATTTTCAAATTTCACCGTACGGGACCAATAGCACGGGTTTCAATGCGTTTCTGTACGAACCAAACCATTTTCGGGTAGCCGGCCTTTGATTGATTGACTAGATTGCCTCATATTATCGATTTTGTTGCACCGTATCCATGGCTCAATGATGCTTAAAGTAATCAATAATCGACACTGGTTCATGTTGCTCTATCGTCTTTCTGTATATACTGTAGGAGAAGATAAAGATGAACTAATGATACTCGTGTTTATGCAAATTCTACAAGAATAATTGGTGGAGCTTAATGCGACACCCGAAGCTAATTTGAAACTCTCCGCTCTGGCCACACTCTCTCGCTTTCCTTGTCTACGAGAGAGTATTGCCAATGCGGAGAGTAAAATTAGCTTGAGATGAGGATTTAACAGTGAACACGCAAATGATATGTACTTTCGTAAATTTACGGTAACACGTAACATGAATACAATGAAAGAAATCAATAATTTAGTATATTAACGGATCATCCAAACTAAAACCTGGACTTCAGTCCGGAATGCAGACTGGAAATTTTGACTACCGATGTATTGCCTGTTTCGAGTTGAAATAAACGGTAGAAGAGGCGTCGCAGATTCTATAAATTTAGATATACGATTATTGATTCATTTAATCTGATTTATCAATCTCTATAATTGATGAACCACCGTTTTTATGCGCATTATGCATTTACTATATATACTATTTACAATTTACTATTTACTATACTATATACGAACAGAATATATTGTTAAAAATTCCAAATAATATTAAAACAATATAAATTACTTGTGAATAATGTCGATTGGACGAAATTAACACGTAAAATTGTGCGACAGAGTTGACTGTGTACGCTGGCTGAAATTACAATAAATGAAATAATAATAATAATAATAATAATAATAATAATAATAATAATAATAATAATAATAATAATAATAATAATAATAATAATAATAAAATTACAATTTTAAATATGCCCTTCGCTCTGGCAACAATCTCTTGTACGCAAAAGAATGAGAGAGTTTGACCAGACAGGAAACTTTGAAATATTGTGCGTATAAAATGTACTTGCATAAGAAAATGACAAACGCTGCTAACGAACGGAAGTCACAATCGAGAGGCAGACGAGATGTAGCCTTCTACATCTCGCCCCGCCTCTCGATTGTCTCTCCGCTGCCTCTCTCTAATCCGGCTGACCTTCGCCGCGCGCTATATTATATATAAAAGAGATCGGCATAGTTCCTTAACCATGCAAAACAAGAAAGTCTCTTGTGGGAGTGGTTGGCTACTCTCGTACCAAATAAACAAGTGTATTTTATACGGTCAATACGCTAATGATTTTTGAATGGAGTACAATTAAATTCATATTTTTCGTCCGTAATTTTCGCTACTGAAACCTTAAATATATAAATCAACCTCGATAATCAATCGAATAATGATGAGTACGATATTGGGCAGTGATTGTATATCAATCCACATCAGGATGAAGACAAGAGCGACGGGATAGACATAGAAGAATGACACCATGGACACCTACAATAGCTAAAATAATTTAGAATTTTATTATTAATATTAATTTTATTTGTACTCCCTGTCAGTTTCATTATCCTCAGAAGCATGAATTGAGTCATAAAATCAATCGAACCGAGGTCAAAGATTTTCAGATAACTTAAACAGTATGAGAAATGAGCGCACCGTTATCAAAGATTAAGGAAATCTTCAATATCAGTTTTGATATTTTAAACATTTTTGAATTATTTCCCCGGTGACAAGCAACTGTAAACTCCAAAAAATGGGCAATTGGATATGGTCGAACCTGTTTAGCCAAAACCACTACGAACTTGGCCAGCAATTGTTTCGTTCGAGATGTATCTAGCAACTGAAAAGTTATGCAGTTATTCCAACATTCTTCAAGATGACTGGGAATTGTCACTAATATTAGTATTTCGAATATTATAATACTGCAAATAGTGAAACATTGTATTCTTATTGCATTTTCCCTTCATAATTCATGTTTAAACTGATGGATAAACAAATAAACAAATAAATACAAAAATAAATTATAAGAAAGAACATTCAGAATCTCTCAAATTACTCGAATCTCTTACCTTTTGTCGTCTGAGAATGCGAATGGATAGGTAAGCTAGGGAGATTCGAGTAGGTAACAAGACGGCCACAGAAGCAAAGATTATGTATACTTCTGAAACACTTTAATGATCTCTTCATTTTTATTAAAGGGAGCGTTACCTCTCTCAATGGTCTCTCTTTTGTGCACACTATTTCTCTGTTATCTAACAACGACAGAGCGAAGATAGTTGAAGAGACCATTGAGAGAGGTTTCGCTCCCTTTAAAGCGACACCCCAAGTTAGTTCGAGAGCGTATTGCCAATGCGGAGAGTAAAATTAGCTTGGGGTGTACCTATGACTTCAGCTTAGGGCAAATCATTTCGACTCTAACAAACAAGATCTAGTTTGGTGAGTGAAACCCGATTGCACCAGGTGAACAACGATATTTGATGAAATGCAATTTGAAAATAATAGTAAGCTTGGGGAGTTAAAACCATGAGACGTTTCAAGGAGCTGACCCAGCCATGACTAGGGTATCACTCAGAATCAATTCAATCTATGAGACATACCATATCTGATCGTTCCCAGAATTCCTATATCACCGAACACAACTATAATTCCATCGGCATCTTTGAGCCACGACACATCGGCTTTCTGCAAATTGCATTATAGCTCCAAATGCCCTATTAGAAATCATTTCCAATTCAGACATTACGTATCGCGACAGTATCGTATCGACATTACGTACGAGTCAATTGTAAACCCTAATGGCCACCAAGCTGACCCTAACTCTGGTATTTTGAGACTTAAAGTCTACTTAAATTACGTCACAGACTTTAAGTAGACTTTAAGTAAACTTAAAGTGAAAGAACATTTGACGAAATGCATTACAGTTATACCACAAAAAGTAGACTTGCGTTTTACTTTAAGTTTACTTAAAGTCTACTTAAAGTGCGGAGTTTAAGTAGACTTTAAGTTTCAATATACCAGAGAATCGGCTGAATAATGTTGTTCTAATGCCAAATTTCAACGAGATTTCTAGAAATCGAATGATCTTTATGAATATTTTGCAGTTCCAAATACGTGCTTACTTCCAATATTTCACTGCTATTCTCGACATCTCTCGCAAACAATCCATATCCCACAATGTTACTGCATAGATAAACGTAGACGCTACTGACAAGGAGCACTTGTAGCCTGTAAATGGGTTTATGATGTGTGTTTGTTCTTTTAAAAATTAAAGGGAGGGTGACCTCACTCAATGGTCTCTTCATCGCGCACACTATTTCTCTGTTCTCTAACAGCGAGAGAGCGTATACCGTTGGAGAGACCGTTGACAAAGGTTTCAGTCCCTTTAAGTAATAGGAGTCAGGAGACTACATTATAGTTTTAGCGAAAATTGTTGTTTTTTTTGCATTCAGCGGGGCATGTTCTGTCTGGCCAGTTTAGTCGCGAAAAAGCTCGAGGGTATCTGTTAAAGGGAGCGTGACCTCACTCAATGGTCTCTTCATTGCGCACACTATTTCTCTGTTCTCTAACACCGAGAGAGCATTGCGCGTTGAAGAGACCATTGTGTGAGGTTACGCTCACTTTAAACTATAACGATAAAAGCATACCAAAGCGGAAGTCGATAGACACTATGAGGAGGTACGATCTTCTGATTCATCATGAGTAGAAGACAGAGGAGAATGGTCATGGAGTGGACCATGAATATTGCCTCGATTATCTAGAAAATAGAAATCTATCCTTTACTTTTTTCTGCAAGTATTGTTATTATGATGATAAGAAATTGATTAGAGATATCCAAACTCGATCCTAATGAAAATTTCTATTGGCTTCATCATAAGTCGATGAATAGCACAAATTACAAGTCCCTTGTAATTCTCTTGTAATTCTCGATTTTCCATTATAATGCATCTGCACACAATCATTCATCGTTCCATGAACAGAATCTCTGACTGATTAAAGTGCACAATGTCTCGGTGCGCGCCAAGTTCATGAATAAATAACAATTAAAGGGAGCGTAACCTCACTCAATGATCTCTTCATTAATAATAATAATAATAATATTTATTCACGTCAAGCGATCATCGCTAGGTGAGCGATCATCTCTTCATTGCGCACACTATTTTTCTGTTCTCTAACAACGAGAGAGCATTGCGCGTCGAAGAGACCTTTGAGTGAGGTTACACTCCCTTTAAGCTGTAGTTAAATTACTGGTCAGAATTGCGAATATTGTTCTGGCGGAGTTGAGGTTTTGTACACGGAACTACAGAGAGCCTTATGCATGAGACCATCGAAACAATCGTATTTTACTTGTTGAACCTACTTACTTTATTGATAATTTAAAAAAATCATTTAAAAAATATAATTAGTTTTCAGAAAAATGAATTATTTTCATAAACAAAATAATGAGTGTTTGATATTTGACTTAATTACAATGCTTTCCAAAAATGCCAGAACATAAAAAGTGGTTTGAACGATATAAAAATTTAGCACTCACCAAAATGAGGGAGTAGGATAACAAGTTGTGGGTGCATACGAAACCTCGACAGTACATAATCGGATATGGAAGGAGGAAATAGGCTTGGAAGAGAAAACATGCCCAGATATCGTGTAGGAGTAATTGGACCTGCAATTTTTTTTCATTGAATCATCAGTAAAATTTATATTATCAGTAGATTTTTTTTTAAATAATGGAAAATTCAACTTGTTTTGGAATCAGTGTTCATCTACATGTTATCTAAGCAATTTTCCATTCCGAATTCCAGATTTGCAAAATTGAAATTACAATCGTACCACTAAACACCTCTCAACATGGCATAAAATCAATTATGATTGTGAAATAATTATTTCATTTATAATATCAGACTTAAAGGGAGCGTAACCTCACTCAATGGTCTCTTCATTGCGCACACTATTTCTCTGCTCTCCAACAACGAGAAAGCATTGCGCGTCGAAGAGACCATTGAGAGAGGTTACGCTCCCTTTAATTCATATGAATAATGACGTGATTAGCACCCTCCATAGTCTACGTGATAATCACATAATTATTCTTCACTTCTTCATATCGCCAGCTGATTGTCTAGGCTATTTATTTATTTATTTGATACACCCGTGATATGTGCGATAGCAAATACAGAAGCAATAGGAGAAATACTAAAAGGCTATTGTCCGTATGATCACGAGAGACCCCCAGCCAGGTAAGTAAGTAAGTTTTAAGTTTTCATTCTTCTGCTTTTTCTGTCTAGCGTGCGGTCGGTCAGACATTGTTCTCCATTGGACCGTTGTCGTCTATCCCTGCCCTCGTATATTCCATCAACAGATAAGGAACGCAGTTGGATCCCCTCCCAGAAGGTGTTTGGAAAGCCGGGAGGTGTATTTCCTTCTTCATGCAGCCACTTCGGACGGAGCTTTTACCGCTACGTGGGTTGTTAACTTCAATTTCTAATGTATTCTTTTCTGGATTCTACTTCGAGCACAGATGTTGAGATGGTATCAAGATACACGATGACCCGATGAACAGAAGAAAGAATTGAACGTCATTGATCTATGAAGGATCCCTGCCATGACCCACCGCACCAAAGTGCGAATGTGATAAAGATTATTATTATTATTATTATTGTCCGTATAAAATGGACTTGTATAATTGCCTTGCTACTAGCTGCTAAACAGAGAAATGACTATCGATCCCTTCCTCCCGTCCTTCCTCGCTCTCTCTGATCTACCTACTATCTCACTTGTGCTCTCTCTCTAAACATAGAAACACAGTGTGGCTATGGCTGGCTACTCTCGTACCAAATAAACAAGTGTATTTTATACGGTCAATATCTCCTTTATTGGGTATAAATCGAACCTGATTACAAAGATATCCAATCCGTAGTGATTGAGTCATAGACGATGATTTTGATAGAAGAAGATAGAAGGCGAGAGGATGAACGACGATAACAGCCAATGTACCGTAGGCCAATTGAAAACTTAAAAAAATCAAGAATGAGAAAAGTCGAAAAGTTGTTTTCTGAAATTCACTACAATCTATTTCTCATCAGTCTTTTTTCTTTATTTGCTGATTGTTACATTGTATAGTCAGGAGTGATTCTGAATCCATACGTACATTATAGTTTTTTTTATTTTACTTCCGCACATGATTTTATAAGCGTTTTATGGCCTTTGCATGACGGCGAAACCAATGGCGAGTAATGAGATTCAATATAAGGATAAATAAATGAACACACGTAACATTCGCACAGATAGAATTGATTCTGAGTGATACCCTAGTCATAGCTGGGTCCGCTCCTTGAAACATATTTGATACAGGTTGGCAAATGATTTTTTTTCGCACAGATTGTTGTGGTCAGAGTTCATAAGATCAAGCTGTGAGTTATCAAACTTTCAGTCAACTAAGGAGCTTAATTATAGAAGGATGAAAGGTTTTTGGAATTTCTCTAACATTAGAGATGCAAATTTTGGTGTTTCCTACTTGATAAATAATGAACAATCGAAAATAGATCTTACATTTGCACAAAAGTGAGCGTGAAGTCTCTGTCCACATCGAGGCCGAATTCAGGTTCGGTCGGTACCATAATACACTTGCTGAAACATATATATATATATATATATATATATATATATATATATATATATATATATATATATATATATATATATATATATATATATATATATATATATTTTATCTACGCCTGCGAGCGCAACGAGAACAATGTTAAATAAATGAGTGAAACATAATGATACAAGACTCAAACATATTGATACAAGACTGAAACACCTTTATGATATGATAAATTAAATAATAAATAAATTAGATTAAAATAAATTAATATATTCACGTGGTCGCAGTATGCGCCTATGTGCGGACTGGACAATATATAAACAGGAATCAGGGTGATAATGGATTTATTTGTCGTAAAGACCGAACGTTCAAGGAAGCAAAATGACAGACAATAAATTGACGATGTGAAATATATATTACCCATCGCACGGCTAGTGCATCAAAGCAAAAAAAAAAACGTAATATCAAGAGAAAAAAAAGATGGTGACGAGAAAAACGGTGTACATAACTTTTAATGATATAATCAAATGAATGATATGCATGCACTTATTACAAATGTACTTATGAATTGGTTATATTTCCCCACGGGTCATTGTAAGAACGTGCAGAAAAAATATCTTATTGACGGAATCTTCCATAATTGAATTCGTCAACGAAATAATTATTATCATTCCTGTAGAACGCCCTAGAGAGATGTCGCCGTATTTTCCCGAAATATGAAAGATAAGTAAAAATATATAAACCACTATATAAATCACCCGATTATTATGACGAAAACTATTAATTTCACTGTCCTACTACTCAATCGCAATATCAATCTACTACTCAATCAATAAATAGTGATCGCGTTATCTAGCCAATGGACAACCTTTCGATCCCGTCCCTTTCAACCTTTCATATCTTCTTATATTATTAGCTACATTTCTACGGAATGAGTACTCATGGTCGATAGGATACGTGAGGTTTTATTGCTTTATTGCTAATGATATGTATTCGCTCACTAACTGTCTGCGATTTCTAGTGCACTCTGAGGAGTGCCACACTTACAAATCGTCACAGGTGGGCGTTCATTGAAACTAATTGAGTCTGATTTACGAGCCCTGTAAGCGCCCTAAGCTAACCCTAAGCCCTAATCCGTGTTAGCTCTAAGCGGGCTCAATTTACATTTGCGCCAACGTTCTAACCCCACCTCGCGATTTAACAATCAAAAATAGCAGTGAAATTGAGGAGAGTTATGCGAGAAAATCGATAAAATGCATCAATTTCCCAGAAAAAAAAACAATTCGTTATGCAAGGCGGTGATAGGACCTGGAATCGAACCCGGGGGAAGATTTATATAGTGGAATAATGTGAAATCGTAGTTACCTCCTGTACCTGCACAGAAGGATATAGGATCGCATTAAAATTTTCCAATAAATCGCATTGTTCAATTCGCACGTCCCAATATGTTTACAGGCTATAGAAAAGGGAACTGTACATTAATTGCAATTGTCAGAGTGCTGTAGAAGTTATAAAATATGATTGAACGCAGGAGAAATAGTGTAATGTGCTCAGGATCTCTAACGAGAACGAGAGAACTTGTTGTTCGCATTTTATGAGGAAATGTGCCATATCTAGATGCGGGGTAAAAGATTATCGAATTATATTATAGTTATTTGGTATGAGATCTAGGGAACTATGCCGGATGAGAACCGTCGGATGAGAACCGTCGGATGAGAACCATCGGATGAGAACCGTCGGATGAGAACCGACTGGATGATAACCGGAAGCTACCGTATGAGAACCGACCGGATGAGAACCGACCGGATGAGAACCGACCGGATGAGAACCTACTGGATGAGGACCCACCGGTTGAGAACCCTCTTGAAGATATTTCAAAATCTGTCGGATGATAACTTAGCGGCAATTTTGTGCAAATTTTTGCGCAGATCACGGGTACATCAGTCCGATATTTCAACTAGTCTTAAATTAACCATCTGGAGATGATACATTGGGGAGCTCCTAGAAAAAAAATAAAATAGAACAGCTCTGCTAATATGCAAAATTGTGGAAAAATACCGTTTAGAAAACTCCTGATAAAGAAAACGAGACAATAATATAAGAAAAGAAAACCAGGGGAAGTTTTCCGCTAACAATTACAGTTACGGAGGCAGCTGAATATACATAGTGTTTATCGATATCGTCAGTTCTAACAATTTTCATTTATCACGTATATTCTCTTTATATTTTTGGCTATATTTTGAGGAACTGGTAAACGTGAAATGGGTAAAGGTAAATTCCGTCATGCAAGCTACACGAAGGCGATTTCAGCTATTCCAGTGATAAGGCGAATTATCGTAACTGGAAGAAAACGCATGAATAGAAAACATACGAAAACATCGCGGACAAGAGTTCCGCTCCTTTTTTTTGCTGATCTGTGTTCGAATGGCCGATGATTTGTGCTTTCAGCGAAGAGGATAATGAATGGCTCGCTAATGAGAATAACATAATAAACGCCTATACTGAGAACTTTTCAAATAATTACACCTAACTTTGAATTACGCGATTGAAGATTGGCCGTAATGAATAGCTAGCAATCAAAATTCAACTCAACAAGTGAGAAAAGAGCGTTTGGGTGTTTTGAGAACTTTCGTCTATTTATTATTAAAGTACACATTGCAAATTTTCAATGCATAGACTGGATTTTCATCATAATCTAGTCGAAGGTCGGGTCGCCTAAACAAAATTGAAGAGGAAAGCAATAACATAGGAAACGAGGTTTCCTCAAACTCTGGTATTTCGAAACTTAAAGTTTACTTAAACTACGTCACAGACTTAAAGTAGATTTTAAGTAGACTTTAAGTGAAAGAACATTTGACGAAATGCTTTATAGTATACCACACCACTTTAAGTAGACTTGCTTTTTACTTTAAGTAGACTTACAAGCCTACTTTAAGTGCAGCCTTTAAGTAGACTTTAAGTGTGGAAATACCAGAGAATATCACTTCAGATTAATCGTCAGAGCTAATTTGAAAATATTCGCTGGCGACACTCCTTCAAAGACAGCGAATGCGACAGAGCATTGCCAGGGCGGGGATTTTCAACTTAGCTCTTGGTGTGACTTTAAAGAGACACCCCAAGCTAATTTGAAACTCTCCGCTCTGGCCACACTCTCTCGCTTTCTTTGTCTACGAGAGAGTTTTACCAATGTGGAGAGTAAAATTTGCTTGGGGTGTGACTTTAGCTCACATTGGAATATAGTACCGATATATGAACTAAACGTGATAAATGGGATGACAAGCGTACTCTGTGCTCGAACATAATTCGATCGCAATATCTATTCAATAAAGAGCTTGTTCCACTGAGCGCCTAATGACACGTGACAAAATACTTCTAAACTACTAATATCACAGGTTAGGTAATCTCACGATCTTTTGGATTTCATTGTCGAAAGTTGAGGGCGTGCGAATATCTAGCAACGTTTTCCACGAATGTTTGCAAATAGTCACTTGTGATAAGCGTGATTATTAAAGGTCAATTAACGCAAGTTGATCTGATATAAAATAAGATACGAAAATAAATCTCTGAAGGCGTTCTGATCATTTCCAGAAATCGTTGAAAAGTGCGTCCAAATATACATACCATGCCTAATATACTCTTGCAATGTTTTAAAGGGGCACTCTCCGAGATAATTTTACCCCCCCCCCCCGCGCTCTCGCAATGTCCTCTCGTTATTAAGAAAGCGAGAGATCATTGTCACAGCGGAGTGTTTCAAGAAATTCTTGGAAAAGTGAGATAGAGAGAAATGAATAAAGTGCTCAATAGTGGAACTCGTATACACACACGCACAGCAGATTATGACGAACTTCTTTAATTATTTGATTTACGCTCTTCAGATTCATGCTCTTCAGACGGAAAGACTCAATTGAGGAATACGTGAAGATGTCATACAGTACCGGACTACACAGAGAAAAAATTCCCTAGTAACGTCTCTCTACGGAATTCTTCCCTCATAGGGGACGAATTCCCTTATAGACACGGGATTTTGCTGTGGGTGTATCGACAAGATTGTCATCCAAACGAGAACCCTATCAACACTTGACTACGCGCTCTCGCGATAGAAGCAAATGGGCATATTAATAATAATATTATAATATGTCCTTCTGTAAAATATTTCCGAAAATCCATCGCTTCATTACCGTCTTTATAAGAATTTCTTTTTATTTGTAATTTTCATCTTTGTATTTATGCGTACTCCACTACCTATCAAATATTTTATCAGAAATTATACTTTACTTTCGCACCGCATAAAGTATATTATATCACCGCTGGCAGTATCAACCAGGTAACTGTCATAAGACAGCGTCGTGCACTTCCATACACGATTTTATGGTTAAGTAAGATTTTGGGAAGGACGCATGCAGTCAAACCCATCCGACAAAACACACTTTCGTCATCACATTAGTGAACCTCAAAAACGTTCCAAATAGTATACATCCAGCAAAAACATCGGTTAAGAATATCCGATGTTTTTGCTGGATGTATAATTAATGCTATTTGGGGAGACTGATCAGATGATCTGACGCAAATTGTATAAGCGCAGAAGGATCATCGAAACGATGGAGGGATGTGATCCGCGCGCCATTGGCCTGCGAACACGAATCTACCAAGTAAGCAAGTAATATCTTCAAAGTATTTATGTAAATATTTTAATGTTTATTTAAAAAAAACTATTTATATGAATTTTCAAGTAGTTTCTTACATAATAAATTGGTCACTTATAGAATTTGATGGTTCTCTTTTGTGAAATATCACCTTTCGAGACTCGTTATCTTTAGAAGATCTTATGAAAACATGCAATTATAGCGATGTTTTGTTCCAGTGAGCTACAACTTTAACATACGACGATGTGCTTTCCACGCTCTTGATTAGTTTATACTCGTAATGCAAAGATTTTTTAAATCTCATTTTACAACAAGTTTTACGCATAAGACACACATTATACACATAAAACATTTTATTTACAAGTCTTGAAAGTATAATTTGTTCATAAAAGAGTGAACGGCCCCGCATGGTCTTCTCTTGAAGAAGGGCGCCCCGAACTACCCCGGTAACCCCCCCCCCCCCCCCCCCCCCACAGTGACCCATCGCTTATAATCCATAGAAAAAAATATTTCATGCACTTTTTTCTGGTTCAAATTTCAAATCTTTTGTTTATCGACGTAATCCTTTTTCATTATTGTGAAATAAATGACGAAAATCAGTCACTGAAATAACCTAGGAGAATGGTTCCTATTCACAAGGAAAATTTTCTCTTACTGCAATGCATTACTAATAGCGAACTGGCTCGGAGTAATACTGGCTTTTCGAAAAAAGATTGTACCTGGTTTCATGACTCAATATCTACTAATTCCTTCTTTCTAATGGCAGATAAAGAAGAAAGTAAGCGAATGATTGATTCATAGAAAACAAAAGTTCAAACATTAAATCGGCTGTAAACTCAAACTAAACTAAGGTCACGAGGACTCCCCTGATGGAGCCCTGGGAGCCATTCTTCAAGTAGAGATCATGCGGTACTGTAATGCTCCAAATCAATCGATATTCTGATCAGTCTGATTGATCGATCGCCAACTTCTCAGATATGTGAGATTATAGATGGTTTCAGAATGATCTTTGATCTCGTCTACTATTCCTTCAACTATGTCATCCTTCAGATCATCGCCCATCTTCTCGATCATCTCACGAACTTCTTCTGCCTACAATTTTATTATTTACTTATTTATTTTATTTCCATCAAATACAAATCGTATACTGGAGAATAATACAAAATGGATCAGTTACAATGAATTTATTGATTTGATACTTTGTGCGAAATCAGTCAAGAACTCCTGTGTTTTTAAACCTTAAACTTTAAACCTTAACCTTAAAAGGGGAACACCATTCATCGTACACCAAATAGTTTGATTGGCTTAGGAAGCGAGATAAAGTTACTGGAGAACTAGAAAAATAGGTCATCGGTTACGCGAATCAGAAAATACAACTTTCGTTGTAGAGTGATAACCCAATAATATTTCTAACATAGTTGTACTTTCAATGCGCATAGTGAGCTCTAAACATATCGGGAATCAATAACAGATATGTCTTTCGATTCGTGCGATGCATCTTTATCATTCTATCCGAACAGTCTTATTACGAAAAAACTCGAGGGTCCCCATCTTTAAACTCATGACGTTCACGACCTTGCTCTAGATAAACGCGGTTAAATGCATTCCCCAAGCTAATTTTGCTCTCCGCATACACTGTGGTAGACAAAGAAAGCGAGAGCGAGTATGGTCGGAGAGTATCAGACTAGCTTGGGTGTGCCTTTAAACTGGAAAAGAAACCCAACAACTTAAAGGGAGCGTAACCTCTGCCAATGGCCTCTTCATTGCGTACACTATTTCTCTGTTCTCTAACAACGAGAGAGTGTCGAGCGTTGAAGAGACCATTGAGTGAGGTTACGCTCCCTTTAAAACTCACTTGATCGTGATTGCGCGCCACTATTCCCTGTATGACGAGTACGATGACACTGACAATGAGTACAGATAGACAGAGAATGGAGAGTGACTGCAATAATTTATATGGCGCTAGGTCGAACCGATCAATAATAACCGACTGGATGATAACCATTTGCATATTGCAGACAAGCGCTAATGAATTGGCAAGTATGCAAATTGTTTTGATCCAGTTGGTTATTCTTCATCGGTTCTCATTCGACCTAATGCCATTTATATAAAACACGGATTATGGAGGAGATTATGGAAAGTTTGCATGTTTGATCTCACATCGAATGAGAGAATTTAGGGCAATGTATACGAAAATAACTTTTTCAATATTTGTTCGGAAGAACATGAATGAAGTTTAAGATAGAAGAGACCCTTTTATGGGACCTCAGTACGCCAATTCAGTCGTTTAGTGGCAATCACTCCATTTGTAATGGTTTTAATTAATTAATTAATTTGTGCATGATAAAGGTGATTGCATTGTACAACTACAACAATATGTAAAATTCTTTTTATTTCACTTTTACGCTTAAGGCTGTAATAGCTAATTTGAGATTTCATGGCAACTTTTCCTTCAGTTTATTCAGAAATCCAAAGTATTCTATTGATTATGTGAGGACGACGTTTTATTTACTTTCGTAAGGGATCTTGTGATATACTCTTTGTCAAACTTGACAACGATTGAAGAACGATATGGTTTGGTCAAATAGAATGATATTGATTGATTTAGTGGAAAAGTACCGCATAAAAGTAGACTTTAAAATTAATCATGACTAATTTTTTTAAAATTTATTAAATTTATAGAAAAACAAAATGATACCGCCGTATTAGCCATAGTCGGTGATCATGAATCCAGTGTAGACTAGGAGAACTGTGGTATAAATGTTAGCCGAAGATGACGAAGTAGAGAAATGGTCAGATCACTCTAACGGGGGAGGGGGGAGCACGCGAAGGAGAGGGAGTGCTAGAGGTAGAGGGAGAGAGAGGGGAGAGGTAGAGGCATAGGTAGAGGGAGTGAGAGGGGGAGAGGTAGAGGATGAGGTAGAGGAAGATAGAGAAGTAGAGGTAGAGGGAGAGGTAGAGGAAGAGGGCGAGGGAGATGTAGAGGGAGAGGTATAGGTAGAGGTAGAGGGAGCGGTAGAGGGAGATGGAAGGAAGAGGGAGAGGTAGAGGATGAGAGAGAAGGAGAAGGCTCTTCTACAGTTAGAGATCGAACGACAGAGCAGTAGAATCAATCGGCTTATTTCAGTATATAGTCAGTGAATGGTTCACAGTAGTTATGTGATCTCTCACCAAATTCTTTCTGTTTGACTTACTTATTATCGTCTCTGTTATCTTCTCAATCTCTCTCTGAGAAAGGTTGTTTACTTCGACTATACCATCAATGTACTTTCGATAGAACTATCTCATTCATCACTCGGTCACGATTACTAATCGATAATTTTTGTGATTGTGATGATGCTGATGATTGATCGATCGATGATTGTCATTCATTATGTCATAATCGATAATTACTAATCATATAAGTCCTACTAATCGATAATTATGTCATTCATTATGTCATAATTATTTCATTTATATCAGATATATCTGTCCGTTGATTTTTTCATTCTCCCCTGAGCAAGAAGTCAGGAGTGGCCCAACATCCACATCAGAACCTACTCTTGATAAATGCGGTTAAACTGTACTCTGGTATTTTGCCACTTAAAGTCTACTTAAACTACGTCACAGACTTTAAGTAGACTTTAAGTAAACTTTAAGTGAAAGAACATTTGACGAAATGCATTACAGTATACCACACCACTTTAAGTAGACTTACGTCTCACTTTAAGTTTACTTAAAGTCTACTTAAAGTGGGGAAGTTTAAGTAGACTTTAAGTGGCAAAATACCAGAGTAACTGTAAACCCTGACAATGAGCGTTACCCCGCCCCTGTGATTGTGGTAACACGATAATCTTATGTGACATGTAAATGGACTTTAAGCGATCATTTATCGATCATTAAAGGAGAACAATTTGATGTCGTCCCATCGTCCTTTCTGAGGATCCTTCTAGAAAACTTGTTTGAAGACGCAAATCATGATAATGAGGATGATGGTCGAGACTGAAATCAGGCAATTAAAGTTGTTCCCCGTTTTGAGAAGACTCTCTGGTAAAGTGAGAGTGTGACTAGTACAGGTATCCATGAACGTTAGCAAACCGGTTGCCGGTAACGATCATCCGTAGGCGCAGGCGTTTGCCAGAAATTTGTGACGTTACGTTTGTCGACAAAAAGTTTGCCAACGTTCATGGGCACGGCCTCAGAGGGGAGTCTTTGGGACGAAGTCGATAGTTGTCGATCAGATAGATGGTTATCCATCAGAAAGATAGCTATCCATCAGAAAGATAATAATCGTCGTAGACTTACTCGCAGTGCCCACACCAAATGCGATTCCGAGACGTACGACGAGCTTCTTATTGGGAGGCACTGAAAAAAAATTAATCAATCGATAAAGTTGACAATCTTTCACACTTTTCTTTTCCTTCTTTTTCTTCTTATCCTTCTTAGACTTCTGGCTATCTTCACCGTCCTTTCGTTCCTGTTATGGGAAAAGTATTGAGTAGATCATCTGGGAGAGTTGCAAACTACTGCACTGCTTAGAAATTCCGAAAAGAATATAAAATCATAGAAGAAAAAAACGTCTCCTCATTTCCCATACTCTCTCGCCTCGATTTAGTTTCTTTTCTTTGATTTTAAAACACCACATTCGTTCTTTCGTCTCGTATGTCGTGACAAGAAGCGAGAGAGTGTGTAAAACGAGGAGAGTTTTCTCTGCTTTTCGTTTCTTTTCGCGGCTTTTGATCATATCTTCCTCCACCCCCCCCCCCCACCCACATTTCACCGATTCGCCTTGGCGACGGACATCCTTCACTAGACATCTAACAGATATTCCCGATCCCATCCCGTTTGAAGGAATAAATATTATTATTATTATTATATCATACTATTCCACTTACAATGCAACTCTTTTCACTCTCGGGATCGTCATTGACTTCCTCTTCATCATCCACAGTCGTCTTATCCTTCTTCTTCTTCTTCTCCTTCGTTCCTCCGACTTTCGATACCTCCGTCATCGCACTCTTTTCCACCTTATAATAATAATATAATAACAATAATATAATGAATAATAATAATAAATGATAATAATAAATGATACCTTCACACTTTTGTCCACCTTAGCGGGCTTGTCCGGCTTCTTCTTCGACTGCAAACATTCTCAATATTATATTAATTATATTTAAATATTATCCCACCTTATCAACCTTGTCCCTGCCAGCACTGCCACCGACATCTCAAAGTAACCGATTAATCCATTAATTTAAAAAAAAGAGTTTTTTTTAAATCGTTTCTGAATTTAAATTCGGTCTGAATGCACACCCATATTGTAATATGTTACAAGCCACGTCAATTTTCAATACTTTCATCTGAGATTGTAACACTCACAACAAGAAGTGCTCCGCAATTTTAGGGAGGCCAATCATTTGGTCGAGGTGGGGTCAATAATTTGGTGGACCGTAAAAGTTGACCCTAAAATTTGGCTACCAGACAAGCCCCACTTTTAAAGTTGAGTCAATAATGTGGTGGTTGAGCCAATAATTTGGTTCCAAGTGGGGCTGTTATTTTAGTCCAAAAATTTAGCCAAATTTTGGCTAAAATTTTAGCTAAACCAAATTATTGACTCAACTTTAAAAGTGGGGCTTGTTTGACAGCCACATTTTAGGCACCCAAAAATGTTCGACCACATTTTTGCCCCCCCCCCCTTAAATTGCGGAGTGACTGTCTTTTTATGTAATATCCAGTACACAATCCCTAGTTCTGATCAATTATGTGTCCCCCTTAGACTGCTCTGCCCCTAGACGGGAATGGGGCCTCATAGGACTATGCTCCGCAATTGGTCCGGAATAGAATAGTGCCAGATATTGTAGATGCAAAGCTCACCAGAAGATGAAGAGCATTATGCCCCTTGTATGGGACCTCAACACGCCCAGACTAATCTGTCGTTTAGTGGCAACCATTCCCCCAATGGTTCTGTGCTTGATAAAGGTCATTTTAAAAACTGTTAAAACGCTCACCAACGGCCTCATACAGATCATCTCCGCCTGCATCCTTGGCAGGCGCTGGCGGTGCCGTGGCGCCAGGAGGCAGAGGAGGTGGAGGAGGCGGAGGGAATCCTCCTCCGGCGTCCAATTGCTCATATTGATCCTGAATCATAACAATTATTATGAATTATGGACCTTAAGAAGAACTTAGTGAACCTTAATTGACCTTAACTGTTCTTAGTGGACCTTAAGATTAGTTTTAGGACCTCAATATGGACTTAAGGGACCTCAATTGTCCTTAACTGTCCTTAGTGGAACTTAGGATTAACTTAAGGGCACACCCCAAGTTAATGTGAAACTCTCCGCTCTGGCCACACTATCTCGCTTTCTTTGTCTACGAGAGATTATTGCCAATGCAGAGAGTAAAATTAGCTTGGGGTGAGCCTTTAATGGACCTTAAGAAGGACTTAATGAACCTTAATTAATCCTTAACTGTCCTTAAAGGGAGCTTAACATCTCTCAATGGACTCTTAACGGTATATGCTCTCTCGTTATTAGAGAACAGAGAAATAGTGTGCGCAATGAAGAGGTGATTGAGAGAGGTTACGCTCCCTTTAGTGGACCTTAAGATTAGCTTTAGGGCATTAAGAAGGACTTAAGGGACCTTAATTGATCCCTAACTGTCCTTTATGGACCTTAACATTAGCTTTAGGACCTTAAGAAGGACATACTGAACCTTAATTGATCCTTAAAGTGAGCGTAACATCTCTCAATGGACTCTTAACGGTCTATGCTCTCTCGTTATTAGAGAACAGAGAAATAGTGCGCGCAATGAAGAGGTGATTGAGAGAGGTTACGCTCCCTTTAGTGGACCTTAAGATTAGCTTTAGGGCCTTAAGAAGGACTTAAGGGACCTTAATTGATCCCTAACTGTCCTTTATGGACCTTAAGATTAGCTTTAGGGCCTTAAGAAGGACTTAAGGGATCTTAATTGATCCTTAACTGTCCTTAAAGTCTAAGTACTTACTCCCATTGTTATGAAGGAGGTCGAATGGCCACTCTTGACGAGAAGAAAATGCGAAAATGATAAGGGAGAATGAAGAGTAACAGACAAAATGATATTTCTAATGAGATTAATTCAATAATCGTGCACTTTCAATTAATGATGAATGTTTATGCAAATTTGTCACGATTCTCTTTTCCAATGATCAAATTAAACGCATTAACTTTCGCTGCCCAGTCATCAATCGCTTGGCGCAGTGGTAAAGTGTGGACTAGTCATCGCATGGTCGCATGCTCGAAAACCAAATTTTCAAAAAAAGCACGCGTACCATAAAGCAAACGTCATTCATGATTCTAGCAATCAATACTCGAATAAGCATAAAATAAACAGTCTACGGTATGTGAATAACTTTAGCTATTTTGGCATTCACAGTTTTTAACCGAAATCTTCACAGGACCGTTCAAGGGAGAGTACAATGTATGAATATATTTTAAACGTAACAATCACGTCGCTTTAATCTTTGATCTTTGATCTTTGTCGGAAAAGGAGGACGCCCATCGCATTGTTTCTTCCTTTATCCTTGTATCGGGGAGCTGGTATTAATTGGAGATTAGAGTTGGACTCTCTGCTAGAACAATCAACAATCAGAAAATTTTAAATTTTTATTTTATACAATTTTCAGTGATTTAGCTGGATTTCGTTTTCTAAATGTTTTCTAAATGTGAGAAAAATGTCTTCGGAAAAAAAACGTGAGAAAATTAGTCTACGGTGTACCACTGGGTAAAGAAAATATTATGAAGTTCTCTAGAACCATGTTTATCTCCCCAATACTGATTTTTCTCATTGAATATAATTATAATAATATTATTAATAATATTTTATTTTATATAATGATCGATTGTATCGATAAGTTCCTATGCATTATCCATCGTTATCTCCAAAATGTGAATTGGTAGTGACTAGATCAGGCGCTATGTCGCGGCATTATTACACCATTATTTCTCTGTCATTAAAGATGGAGGCCCTCGAATGTCTTTGCAAATACGTAACATCATTTGTGCAAGAAATTAGTGATATGCAAGAAATTAGCGTGGCTAGGCATCTATCCCTTTGTGTAGTGGTAAATGCGCTGTCTAGTTAGCGTAACGTCGCGGGTTCGAAACCTATTGCCGAACTTTCTTATTTTCAAAATTTCGCGCCTTTGCCTGTACATCAAGCATGATTCGTTCGTGATTCTAGCGATCAATGAGCTGAATTAGCATAAAATAATCTATGAACGGTATGCAGAACCACTTTGGCTATATTTCTGTCTTCACAGTTTGTTCACGAAAATATTCCCCGGACTCCACCTTTAAGCTTTTCAATTAATTCATATTCTACTCATATGATCGTGTGTTCTACTAAATATTTTAAAATGTTCGCTTTTATGTGTTCAAACATTGTCCATTCATATTTTTTATCAAATGAGAAATGGAATGGATTGCTAAGTGACATCATTTTCAATTGAAAAGAAGAAAGATCAACATCGATATAAATCTTAAATGATTTCATTACAATTTAATAAATATATTTTATAGATTTACATATATTGATTGATGAATGAACTTGATGAACTTAATGAGTGAGTCGTCACTTTAACGGGGTGGATGTACAAAGCACTGAAATGTTTTATTGAACGAAAAGAATGATGGCTCGTTAAAAAATAGAGGAAAACCGAAATCGGCGACTTTCCACCCGTTAAAAAAGTACCCGGAAAGTCGAAAATGGAAACACGAAATTTGAATTCGCGCGCGCGCAAAGAGGTGCGGGAATTCATATTCCCACTTTCCGTCTTCGATTTTTAGCAGTTAAAATGGAAATTCAACTTCCTGCACGCTAAAAAAAAGAAATCCACGGAAATTCGATGTCGGAAAGTCGGAATTTGAATTCCCGCACCTTTTTGCGCACGCGCGAATTCAAATTTCGTGTTTCCATTTTCGACTTTCCGGGTACTTTTTTAACGGGTGGAAAGTCGCCGATTTCGGTTTTCCACTATTTTTTAACGAGCCATCAGAATATACGATTTTTCAGATTAAAAGATGATTTTCAGTGATATTACGGATTTTAAAATATATTTCAACATAAACATAATGGATAGGTATTTTAAAAACATATTAAAATTCAATAATTAAAATAATATAACAAACCCTCCATTGTATTCATCTGGAAGATCTTTTCCTTTGCATACAAAATTCCAGATTTCATCGAAAAATTCAGATGGAAAATTGTTGAAATACCAAGAAATAAAAGGCTTTTTTGAAGTACAAAGATTTTTCTTGAGGTCGTTGCAGTTCCTGATGTAAATTAAATATTAATTATGAATATATTCGTGATCCTCAACTTTGAGCCGCATCGACAATTCAGCGTGTTAGTACACGAAACGATTGATGTATACTACAAATGAAATTGAATAATAAATATAATGATGCCATCTTATTATAAATATCCCTCACCTGGCCTCCTGCCCTGCATCCGCTCTCCACAATTCCATTTTCAAATTCAACATCCGTATAGCAATGACCATAGCAAGCAACATTTTTAGCTTTCACTGAATCTTTAGCTGCATGTTTAAGCAAATGAGCCTTGAGATCATATTCTTGTTTCTTTGTTAGATTTGATTTGAAATCTCCAGTGAGAATTGTACGACAACGTTTGCAACTGATACTGCATAGAGATTAAATTTGCCCGAATGGCGTTAGTTGGCGAACGATTTGCCCGTATTCAGACAAATGCTAGCCTGTGTATGGGCAAATCGGTGGTTTTTGGGCTACCATTTGCCCGAATGTGGGCAAATCGTGTACACAAGTAGCACATTTACCTTGTGGTAAATAAATATATAATTTTAAAAAAAACAGCTACTAAGTCATATTGACAATCCTAAGAATAAAGTACGCGGGATCACATGACAGTTTAGATAAATACATATACTGGATACAGACATTAAATTTACATGGGATCTTATTGTTGTTAGTATAAGAGTTGTTAGTATAACGTAACTTCTAAAGTTTTAGTTCAGTGAGCTGTACTATATCACTATCTCGGGTATAGTCTAAAAATCTTCTCACCCATTTAGTACTCAAAACTATGCGACAGTTTCCTGGCCTCTCGTATTTGCGAAGAAACTTTCACATCAACCAGACATAATAAATATATTAATCGACATGCATTTTACATAAACATGTAGCTTTGTGTGACGTTACTTAGACAAAACATAGTTTATAAATAAATGTTTTATCAAATAATTATCTCACAAATAGAAATAAAAAATATACTCGTAATCATATTAGCAGCATGTCAATGCCAATACTCGTAATGTAGCAATCGTACCGGTGTCTTTTTAGCGTTCTGTTTTAAATAAAATCAGTTCGTGATGTGATGCGAGGGTCCTATGACGATGGTCGTCTCAGATATGGATACGGTAGGTATCTGATCACCAGTGTCGATCGATAGTGGAGATGTTATTGATGAAAGGGTGGAGGATGAGGGAATGAAGGACTCTGGAGTGTCGGAGTCGTCTTGCTCGGACCGCTGAAATATTTATTAATTAAAAAAATATTATTTTATTAATTAATATTTTCAGTTCCACAGGGATGAGCAGGATATCCCTATGAAAATGTTGTCGAGAAAAAAATTACTTTATTTGCTGTCAAAGTTGAACATAAAAGACAAACAAGTGTTGTGATAAAAATAGGAATTGCATGAATTGACGGAATTAACACTTACGGCGAATATCGATGATAGACTGCTTCTTCCAGAATCGGAATTCTGCGCCAATGCATGATATGCAGCGGCTCGACCGTGAAGAATCTTAAACTGTACAAGCGTTTAAGATGAGAGAAATTTCTCTTGCAACGTTTTCATCGTCGTTTAATCAATCAATCACTCAATTTATTCAAATCAATCCTCTATTGGTATTGACCACCATTTTGCGCTAATCCTCTTGAACTAATCGTTTAATGTTCACAGGTTAATAGAAAGAACAAATCTAGAGTTGGTAGTTGTAGTGGGTTGGTAATATGTAAAGGTTTCTATGAATATTCAAAGTTCTGACCGGTGTTGGCCTCTGCAGGACCACCGCTGGTATCTGGGTGTATTGATGCTCGTGGAAGGAATCGGCCGAGTGCTCCGAGAGATCCGATACCTGTTGAGATTATGTTTCAGTATCGAACCAACTACACAGTATACAAGCTGTTTCTTTGAAAGCCGAACTACGAGAAATTTCTATTATGAGAATTATCATTAAAAAATTTTCTCTCACACTTTCACTTTTATTCAATGTAAGAAATTAAATAAATATATAAATAAATGTAGAAGTAAATGAGAGATTATGCTGAGAGATCGTGCGGCTTTCAAAGTAACGATAACACTTTAGTGTAGAGTAAATTAGTAAAGCAAGCAAATCAATCAATACATGCTACACCATACACCAGTGTTATTATGCAAACAAAACAATTGTTAGTAATCGATTAGAATTGATCTTTGATCTTTGATCTATGTTAGTTAAGTGCACACCTCTGGAATAGCTGAGACCTTTTTTAGAATGGAAGGGAAGAGACGGAAGTGTCGAGGGTGAATTTCATCCACGTGACCCGAATCAGTTGATATATCCGATTGGAAGGAAACACGTGGAGTTGATCTACAATGAAGGAGTTAATCTTCAGTTTTCTGTTAAAAATCGGGCTGGGCTTACAATTAGCATTCCATATCACATCTCTTTTAGTTCTACTATTTTACTAGAAATAGACTACTTGGAGATTTCTGTGCCACAATCAAATTTTAATCGTTTTCATTTAAAGGCGCACTCCGAGCTAATATTAATAATAATAATAATAATAAATTTATCATATTAATATTATTCTCGGCTTTGGCAATGCTCTCTCATAGACAAAGCATGCGAGAGAGTAGTGCCAGAGCGGAGAGTCTCAACTTAGCTGGTTCTTTAAAATAATTACTGGATCACTGGCGATTTGATAGCTATCGATAAACCCCTGTCACCTTCCCCAAGTCCTTACTATCATTATTATAATTATTTCTCTTATCGCTCCTGTATTTGCTGTCGCACCTGTCACGGGTGTATCAAGTAAATAAATAAATGAATGAATAAAAATTACCTTCGAGGAATATCCAGCTTCTCCCAGCTCATACCCGCCAGTAGAGCCTGGAAAAGATTACTATATTTTCAAAAATCAATAAAAAGATCATATCAATCGATAATCCCCACTTACCGTACTCTCGGCGCTTCCTCTCGGACTGTTCTGTCCTAGCCACGATGATTTGGTCGTTTGTGTGTCTTGGTGAGGCGAATGCTGAAAAATTCAAATTTGAATTTCCCGCGATAAGTTGAAAAAGGCGCGAACCGTCATAGTCTTGGACGAATCATTGCTCTTCCTTCTACGATCTTTGTCATCAGGTCCATGCATGTGATACAGAGCCGATAGTGAGCTAAAATATTTGAATTTGGCGCCATTCAAAATTCGAAAATGATTACTGTATCGTGTGTCGCGGCGTGTGTAGTAGCCGCTGGAAGATGGGCACTGCTCGCTTCTTCACCTTTCGCTGGATCACCTGCACATCAATAATTTAAATTTAAAAAAGGGGGAATTGGTTACGGTACCTTGGTCAGGAAGACGTAGAGGAACGGATTGGTGAATGTGTTCAGTGGAAAGAAGCAGATGATGAATATCTTCGCAGTGCTAATCGATATCAGGGGCTTACCGAAGGCCGCGGTGAGACCTGGAATCATTTGAAATTTGGCAAGTTGCCAAGAAATAATCGATAATGCGATACCTAACACGCACGAAGGCATCCAGCACAACATGTCCGTCAGAATCAGCATGAGCATTTTCATGATGATATGATGATCTTCTGATCTAAAAATCGATAATTGAGAAGTCGAACAGAGTCAACAGTGGGTATGGGTATGGGTATTGGTTTGGGCATGGATACCTTGAAGGCGTGTTGGGATTAACGAGAATGCTGAATATCGATCCATAGCAAGCGACCATTCCGATGAAGGCCGTTATAATGACTGAGAGACCAAAGATGATGTAAGTCTGAAATAGAGATATACTTCATTATGTTGTTTCGTTCTGACAGGAAGATCAGATCAGTGCATGGACACTGTTAGACCGAGCAGTCAATTTTCACAAAAAATATTTGAGAAATAAACAAAAAAATATTATTGGCACTATTTTAATTCTGAAATTGAGTTGTTACTCTTCCGTAATTGACCTTACCTTATCAAACGGATCGTCATATTCTGTGTTCTCGTCAATGATATGCTTCTCGATGAAAATGGGCAGACAGGTACTCGTTTTGGAATAGTCCGATACACCGAACAGCGGTAACGCGGCCATTGTCGCGGAGAAAACGTAACTGGAAAGATCAAAGATCAAAGATCAAAGATCAGGATGTTCAAAGATAAGGGATTTCAAACTTACGAGAACACAACGCAAGACATGGAAATTCCGAAGGGAAGATGTCGTCCGAAAATTGCTTGTCTGAAAGAAATATAATCATACTGATGGCATGAACTTTCGAATGTTGGAGAGATCAAAGATCAAAAATCAACCTTGTTGAGTAGGCGATCTCGAACGATATGAAAAACATTGAAAGAATGGAGAGAAGCGATGAGAAGACGCAAAGGAATCTTCAACTATCATAATATTATTATTATAAAACTTTTTTTTTCAAAACAGTATTATCTGTGTTACATCATCAATCAATCGATTTTTATCGCCATAATCTCATAGTTTATAGTTCAAAGTTCAAAGTTCAAAGATCAACGATCAAAGATCAACTCACCCTGCGGCCGAGCACCACACTCCGGTCTGCCAGCCAACGGCAAATCGAAAATACTCCTCCATCGTCTCACGGTCCTCAAGCGCGAGTAGTCCAAGGTACACCGCTGCAAAGATTGATCTTTGATCTTTGATCTTTGATCTTTGTAGTTGGTCCCCTGTCTATAATTAGTGGCTAAACCTTCAAAGACGCCTTCCTCGTTCTTTCAATGGCATACACCCACATGATTGATCACACACACTATCACGACAACACTTGGGAATTCGTACAATGCGCCCGGTCGCGCACTCGGCGCACCACCGTGGTGTGACGCACCGCACCACTTCCGGTCGGTTGATGAACTATCTCTCACCCTCTAGCCTGTCTGCGCTCTCTCACTTTCCTGTGCTCTCTAGTCAGTGTCGACTTGAAACAAGAGATTGAGTGTGTGTCTATTCCTGTTTGAATGTGCGAAGAAGAATGATAAGCAGGTATGTTATCATTCCAGATAAAGGATGATATTAAGCGGATTATCGATCAGATGATTGCATTATATCATTGTCATCATCAATCGATAGACTCCGCCCCCTTTTAAAAGAGGATTATGGCCATTATTGAGGAGGAGATTAGCGATAGGAATGTCTTTCGATCTTTCCTTGCGCATAGATCTAATTCCTATTGGTCGAATAGATATACAACAAAGAAACTGCGTGCTGACCGCTAGATTTTTTGAATAGTTTTCATTACTGTTGCGATTACTAACAACAATTATGCGTCGTTACATTTGCTTTTAGCGCCTGCGCCTTAAAGGGCGCGTAACCTCACTCAATGGTCTCTTCGACGCGCAACGCTCTCTCGTTGTTAGAGAGCAGAGAAATAGTGTGCGCAATGAAGAGACCATTGAGTGAGGTAACGCTCCCTTTAACGTGCTACATTTCGCTACGTCTGCGTCGGCGTAAATTCTGTAGTGTCTTGGGTCTAGGCACGTAAGGCAAATGTAACGCCGCATTAGAAAATTCTTGAAAGGTCATTATTTGGCTTGAAAGGGAGCGTAACCTCACCCAACTCTTCGGCCTCTTCCCTCTTGGTCTCTTCGACGCGCAATGCTCTCTCGTTGTTAGAGAACAGAGAAATAGTATGTACAATGAAGAGGGCGTTGAGTGTGTTTACGCTCCCTTTGAAATGGTTCAGAGAAACGTACCCGACAGTGCGTTGGCGAAGCTCAGATTGAACATGAAGATGTAGTGCGATCTCTTGCGATGCTCGTACGCCATGGCCAGTATCACCCACACAGCAATGTTGAGAATCACTAAAATGCGACTACCGTAATCTAGACGCACCATAATACCAGGCCATAAGGTCAACCGTACCTGACGATATCCAGAAGAACCAAATGGCGTAGCGAAGCCATGGGAACCTGAAATGGGTTTTGTTGTGTGGTGCAGTGGGATACGGCGCTAATTGAAATATTAACAGGAAAAGTGGAAAATTGGGAAACGTCGTTCTACCGTACCCGACAATGCTCTCGCATGGATTCATCGCGTCAGGAGTGGGCGAGCATGTGAACTCTTCGAATTGATCGATTATGATATCCAATACTTCTACCTTTAAATATTAAATTTAAATATTTTTTTAAAATTTTTAATTTTTTTGCAAATTTGAAAATCCCAACCTCGGAGCAGTTGAAGAAGCCGAGTTCACTGTCCTCGAATGCTGAAAATTAACATCTTATTTTTAAAATTTTTTTCTTTAACAACAAGCATATACAGATAACCACTTTCACAACCACATATCACTACAGCAAACTTACTGCAGTTATGGCAGAGTGTTTCGTCCACTAAAATATCATATAGCAAAGTATAAAGATCAAAGATCAAAGACTAAAGATTAAAATCGGAAAACGCACGTGGTTGTTCGGGTTCATCGTTTGGGATCGATGCAGGGTCAGGGACGAAGTCTTCATCATTAGCCCAAATCTGAAATTCGTTCTATTTTAAATACTGAAAAAAATTCCAAAAAGGGTGCTTTCGAAATCAATACATAATGTGATACTCCGATAGAACTGTGAAGCAAAACTGAGAAGCAAATGTGATCAAGCATCATATATTTAACAAAAAAAATATCGGATATGAATTTATTTATTTATTTATTCATTTATTTATTTATAACTCACATCATCCGGAAAATCAAACGATCTCTTTTGCCTCACTGCCGCTGTCTTCGGTTGTCTGTCCTTCTTGTCATCGTCGATCTTTTTCCTTCAATACAGTATGGTAAAGATCAAAGATCAAGGTTCAAAGATCAAAGATCAAAGATCAATCTCACTTGCAGATGCGCTTGCGGTGCTCGCGCGAGTCCGTTCCGTACAGATCCGTCTTGGAGACGTGCTGAAAGTGTTTTTTTAATTGATTTATTTATTTCTATTTTTTATTCGTTTTTGATACCCAAACATATGCCATCTTCTCAGAAAGTGGACATTTGCCAACTTTTTAAAGGGAGTGTAACGTCTCTCAATGGTCTCTTCGACGCGCAATGCTATCTCGTTGTTAGAGAACAGAGAAATAGTGTACGCAATGTAGAGAACATAGAGAGAGGTCCCTTTAAGAAATTCTCGCAATATTTTGTTCACCGAGAACGGTTCCATTCTATGCAAATGATTGACGTATATAGAGGGATGAGTTTATTTTTGGAGTGAATGAATCATAAAGTGACTCCCAAACTGCCACTGTACCCAAAAACCCTCACCGATATCGCTACATTAGCGACGGACATCCATCAATCCCTTTTACGTCACTATTTCCATGTTACGCATATTATGATGGAATAACGAATAAGATAAGATAAGATAAGATAAAGAACTAACACTGAACAAGCAGCAGTGATGGGGATACGTGAACTCTGCCCGTTTCAATGACGTAAACGCGATTACCGGAGGAAGTTGCTGAATATCAAAGATAAAAGATAAAAAATCAAAGATCAAAGATCAAACTTGGATCTACCTTGAGCGTCTCCACCTTGTTCAAGAGTAGCACTTTCACTTTGTCCATGCCATTCGACGGGAGCGACGTGATTGCTGTCTTCGAGAGTACTCTGAAATTTTGATCTTTGATCTTTGATCTTTGATCTTTTCGAAAATGAACTCACAAATGATTCAAGTCCCGAACGTCTCGAAACGCATCTTGCGATATGTAGTCGAGTTCCGTGTTGTCGCTGAGGTAACTGAAATTTATTTCAATTAGTGACCTTTGATCTTTGATCTTTGATCTAGGTCCCTTACAGTTCATGAATGGAGCAATTCGAAAATGCGTCCGCTTCGATTCTTTTCAGCTGATTTTTCACCACACGAAGTGATCGAACTCGGAGATCCCTGGAAAATCGATAATGATTTCGGAGTTACCGTGGAAAACTACCGTAGTCTTCCGGCCGGGATATCTTGTATATTATTATCAGACAAGTCGATTTCCGCATGGAACTTGTGCGCGTCGGTCATTTGAATGTACGGTAGTTCAGTAAGGGCGTTGTTGCGTAGGGTACTGTAAAGGCGGAATTGGGTACTGTAAGCTAGATGGAATAGGGCTACTGTAAGGGGCTACTGTTGGTAAATAAGTACAAAGATGATATATAGATGATGAAGAAGGTAAACAAATAATAATAATAATAATAATAATAATAATAATAATAATAATAATAATAATAATAATAATAATAATAAAACTAAGTAAAACTGACAGCCTTCGGAAATCTCGATGGGGAAGCATGAAGACGCCATCAATTCTCTCCAGACTCTTACAATCGGTGATAATTCTGGAAAATAAAAATGAATACAACAATAATAATAATAATTTTTTCACTGAGATAGAACAACCACTGTGATTTCAGATGCCAATCGCTTGATAAATTTGCAATGAAACATATTTCATTATGTTTAATTATATATCACTCGAACAATTTGTACTTTATGAAACACCCTTATGATGTAAGATAATTAAATAAATAAATAAATATGTAAATAAATGAATAAATTTCTATGTAGCGTTCAAAGCACAAGAAAGAAGGATAATCTTCGGAATCGATCAGACAAAATACCATGTGAAATCCCGAAGCTTAGTCTATTTTTTCGTTGATTATGATTATTAAACTGAAGAAGCCTCACAGCGGATCAACGATCATGATCGATGGACTAGAAATAGCCGGCACTAGGTCGAATGAGAACCGATGAATAATAACCGACTGGATGATAACCATTTGCATACTTCTATTCATTAGCGCTTGTCTCTCATATGCAATTGGTTATCATCCAGTCGGTTATTATTCATCGGTTCTCATTCGACCTAGTGCCGAAATAGCCATAATTACAGTTAACTGTCTGGAAGGGGGGAACTCACACTTTCCTCATGGTAGTTATGTTATTGAAGACTGAGGCGTCGAATACGGTAATGTCTGGAGACTCCTTTAGCTCCCTGAATGAGGGTCGATAAATCAATAAATCAATTGATCTGCCAGTTTTTAAAGGATGTTAACGCATATTTATGGATATGAATCGTAAGTTGGTCATATATATAGGAAAATAATGACATAATCCATTATTATATGATTATTGTTTTTCATAGATCATCACACCAACGAGAAAGTGGTTCATAAACAATACTCAAGATTACATAAAGCCAAATAATCTTGTTCCCCCATGTCACGGACCGGAAATTCTAATATACTCGTGTGTTAAATAATAATTAGAACTCGGTAGAATGCACACAAAAACAGATTCAGTCATATGTGTTTTTTAAAAGGCTCATCCCAAGCTAATTTTACTCTCCGCATTGGCAATACTCTCTAGTAGACAAAGAAAGCGGAGAGTTTCAAATTAGCTTGGGGTGTCGCTTAAAAGATGTCCGCCGACAACAATAAAAATAACGCCTATGCGACGGAGTTATTTTACACTTATTTTACACTTATTAAATTAACAATATTATTATGATAGATGTACAGGTTTACGTTTGCACGCACGTAAAATGTAAATTATTTTAAAGAAATATGTAGGCTAGTTACATTGTGCTTTATGCATTATGCCTCATTATATTTAATGGAAATAAAATAAATAAATAAACAAAATCATTTTAAAAGGACATACAATTCCTCCAATCGTTCGTAGTTCTTCACTGCGTCTCCATCAATTTTCGTGATCGCCGTACGATACAACGTTCTGCAAATACAATATCGATCGATCTTATTTATTTATTTTTGTTTTTTTAAAGATGGAGATCCTCGAGTTTTTTTTGTAATGAGACTGTTCACAAGGCATGTAGAGATTGAGACCCATTCGATTTGCACACTTGGCTCTCTAATTTTCTCATTGTCCCTTACGCCAATTATCATTTAATACAAACAATATTCGACATGCTTATCGTGGCGGGAGTCAGTCATGCCTACTCAAGGGTTTCGTTCTTTAAAATCAGTGATATCGATTGATTTGATCTCTGGACCATACACCACCGATTTTGCAGAACATCACTTTCTATGGAACAGGAACATGTGACAAGTGATGGATGGATATCGATTACTTCCAAATCACCGGAAGTGACAGTGTTTCCTAATAAACAACTAGGACGATAACAAAACTGTGAAATATCAATTCTAAAAATACAACAGTATCTTTTTGGTAACAGAAAACAAACATCATACCCAGCCGATCAGAGTTTTTTTGTAAATGAGAAAAAATCAATTCCAAAAAAGTAATTCAAACTAACAAACTGGTCAGATGTATCTTCTCGCCTTCTCGATATGGATTGGACACCGACAGATTAGTCGGTATCTCGGTGATGGTTGGACCGACGCAGCAACAGTCTGTTGTTAACTGAAAAGAGACAATTTTTGTATCATAAAGAAGGTCCGAAGAAGAGATTAGGCCCTCCAGACTGAATTGGCCTTGAATTATCACTGGCCTAGCAGTGATCACCCGCAGGACTTCGTGTGCCTTGAATAATGGGTGTACCTTTACTTTTTTTACCTTTTTGTATCATCGGACAAAAACAAAATGAAGTGTGGAATATTTAAATTGTGTAAAAGTGATTAAGAGCCAAAAAACACCTACCATTTCTCTGACGCGATTTTTACACTTGCACGGCTCATCTGGCGTTGTCTGTTTGCATAACTGTAATGATCTTCCTCAATGCTTTGGAGCTTTTCTAACTTTACAAATTTTAATTTTTTAAAACTCAATGATGAGAGAAAAGTAAAAAAAGTAAGAACCCTTTTAGATGCCTTACCAGTATGATGTACTGGACTTTTTTCGTACCTTAGCATCTTAAGTGCGTACCTTAGCATTAAGTACGATGGCTGCGTCCCTCTGCGAGGATGATGGCTTGCAGTCGAGCAGTAGGAATAGTAGGCAGAGGGCGATCGATCGTGTCGAAAACATTCCATGGACGGAAGACGGAATGATGATAGGGACTGATAAGTGTGATAATCGTGGAGAGTGAGAGAGATAGTCAGAGAGAGCGAGAGAGAGATAGAGAGAAAACGAGAGAGAGAGAGAGAGTGAGTGAGAGAGAGAGAGAAAACGAGAGAGAGAGAGTGAGAGAAAGAGAGAGAGAGAGAGAGAGAGAGAGAGAGTCAGAGAGAGATGTTGAGAGGACCAAGAGAATAAAAGAGACCGAGTAGTTCCCGAAGCTGGCGGTGTACAAAAAAGGACAGAAAGATGGTGAGCGACTTCAAAGGGGAAATGGTTACTGATAAAATGATCGCAGTAGCATGTGATGCTCAACTGATAAACTACAGCATTTCAAAGGCACATCCCGAGCTAACTTGAAACTCTCCGCTCTGGCCACACTCTCTCGCTTTCTTTGTCTACGAGAGAGTATTGCCAATGCGGAGAGTAAAATGAGCTTGGGGCGGGCCTTTAAAATTCATGAATCATTTAAGGAGATTGCCAATCAGCTTTATGATAGCCAGAAAATATCTGAATATAGACCAGTGAATAAATAAGGTGCATTAGTCATATGTCGATCAGAAGATAAAAGACAAAACTGATACATTGTTCGGCTTAGGTTAAAGAGCTCAAGAGAGCATCACAACGAGATCACAACAATTTCTGACCAAAACTTGTAAACACCTGTTTATCGCCGACAGAAAGAGGATTTCGGAAGAGTTTGAGCAGCGACGGGTAGTAAATAAGAAAAATGAATACAAACTACGAAAGGTCAAAGATAAATCTAAATTTGGAAAGTAATGTGCGCAAGAAAGGAAAAGTGTCACAGATATAAAAGAATTGGTGTATATGACAAAAGTGAACGGAAGTAGCCTCTCTACCTCTCTCTCTCTACCTCTCCATCTCTACCTCTACCTCCCTCTCTCTCTACCTCTCTCTCTCTCTACCCCTCTCTCTCTCCCTCTCCCTCTCCCTCTCCCTCTCCCTCTCCCTCTACCTCTACCTCTCCATCTCTACCTCTCCCTCTCCCTCTACCTCTACCTCTAACTTCTCGCTAGACCGGTTCATCTGACAGTTTAACACACCCTCTTCATACATTGATACTCTCACCAACAATGCCGACGGCAAAACCTTTATCATTATCACTGCTCGTCCTATACATGAACGGAAACAATAAGGATTACGGTAGGGTGGGGTGGGGATTGGTTACGGTAGAACGGTGTGAGGATAGGGTTACGGTAGGGTGGTGCGTACGGTACGGCTTACGGTAGAATACAGTAGGGGCATGGTGGGTGCGATGTGGAAGTCGACGAATGCAAGTGTATATATAGCAATATGGCTTAGTGAAAAGGCAATATCTCGAATGGATGGCTTATGACTAAGGCCGGGAGACTAAGTCGTGGCTCTTATAGTAGGAAGAAGGGAGGAGCGGAACAATTAATCTATATCGAGCGCTCACAGAGGCCAAAAACAGGAGTGATAGTAAAGATACAAGAATAGAAGGTCTAGATCGGTTGGTAAAAAGGGGGCGGAGTCAGGCTGATCGGACGCATCTTTTCGCTCTCTAAAGAGCGGAGAGGAAATGATAGGGGAGGGTGGGGAGTGAGACCGCATTAGGAAGAGCGAAAACTGCATGATCGCTACGAAAAAAATTGAAACTTTTTAAATTTAACAATGCAAAATAAGTGAGTGCAAGAAATCAATGGATAGGTTATACGGTAGACCCGCGGTATCTGAGCGGAAATGGGAGTGGGATGGGATACGGTAGGTGGCTTTGACGATTATCGATTATTCGCCGGCCACGACGGCTTCATGGCGGTGTATGGGCGCGTGGTGGAGGTCGTCAGCATGACCTGAATTGATCTTTGGTCTTTGGTCTTTGATCTATGGAATACTCACCGATCGAGAGTCTCGCATGACGCTTTCTGTACTCGTTAACGTAGCCACTCTTCATGATATCGACCTAAAAACAGCTGACATAAACTATATTCTTAATTTTTTTAAATATTCAGTATTTATATAAATTGCCAATGATTTTATTCAATTCAAGGCAATATCAGGGTGCAACTAATGACATGAAAATATCATGAGTCCTGAATATCCCCAACCCGTTGTCGTGATAACCTAAGGAAACGAATCGGAAAAGGGTAGGAACTACTCGCAATGTATAACAACCATATCCCAGCACACCACAGTGTGAACCTGATAAATATTGATTGATTGAATATCCAGTAAAAACTCAATTCCGTGTTTATCATAATCATTCATGTCCTTATGAATAATCACGACTTTACTCGGTCCTTCCCCACTTTGCGAGGATCACTTGACGTGAATAAATTATTATTATTATTATCATTCGTGTCCTTGTACCGATTGGATAAACAATATTTGCATTGTAAATTAACCTTCCCTTCAATGCTCTAATCTCTTCGCGTTTACGTGACGCATTCGATCTTATCACCTCATCCCACTCCCCAATTCTATTCTTAGCTGCCCTCCTCTATTTCCATCCATCTCTCATCGTCTGCCTCTTTCTCTGACCACTCTCTCCAATCGCCGCACTCTCTCGCCCACGTTCAGTAGTGCTGCAGCGATAATTAATGGCGCGCAATCAGGCCGTAAGCCCATAAAATCAGTCATTAAACTATTTTTGGCCGGACCGATTCTATAATCGGGCGCGCCCGAGCTATATTCGTACGACCGCGGCAAAAGTCATAAAATCGGTCGTTAAAGGGAGCGTAGCCTCACTCAATGGTCTCTTCATTGCGCACACTATTTCTCTGTTCTCTAACAACCAGAGAGCGTAGAGCGTTGAAGAGACCGTTGACAAAGGTGTCAGCCCCTTTAAAGGGACGTTGGGGAGTATGAGATCGAGGCCGATTCTATATTAACTCGGTCACAGTCCCTGAAATAGACGCTGGGAAGCACCGTATATGTTATATCAATGATCTCAGCCAAATTAAATTGGGGCCATTAGGATGAATTTGAGCACGGAACAGTTATTAGAGATATGAGGGTGTCTACGATCAGGATACGCTCGAAAATAGATAGTACATTTCTTTTTCGCTTTAAAAACAATCCTCCGGGCTAATGAGAAACTCTCCGCTCTGGCCACACTCTCTCGCCTTCTTTGTCAACGAGAGAGTCTGTCAGATTGGAGAGTAATATTAAGGGGTGTGCCTTTATTACTCTGCCGGATGCGCGAAACTGGAAAAGCAAAGTTTTGTTTGCACTTTGGGGGGTGTACTTTTAAATGAACCCCATTGTTAGCGCGAACTGCTTATCTTCCTCAATCTATTTTTTTCCTAAAACATCAGTGTTAACACGATCGCGATGTTTTGCAGAATACATCGAGAGGTCAAGAACTAATCACCTTCCGGGTCATTGACGAAAGGTGCAGTGCACGCGATCTCATTTAGCAACGAATTTAGAATATTATTATTATTATTTCAGTTAATATTATTCTTTCTCCTATCGCTTCTATATTAGCTGTCGCACCTGTCACGGGTGTATCAAATAAATAAATTAAATAATTTAAATAAATAGAATAACAGTCCTTATTAATTGAATTTATTTGCGTGATCTAAAATGCTCAACTGTGTTGTATTCGATAAATTGCAGAGAAGTGATCAAAGCACTTGAAAAGAGTCCATATCCGACTCATAGATCAATGACCTTTATGATATCGTTCGTCATGATTAAAGCGACAAAGCTAAAAAAACTCTCCGCTCTGATCACAATCTCTCGCTTTCTTTATCTGCGAAAGAGCATTGCCAATGCGGAGTGTAAAATCAGTTTGGGGTGTGCATTTAACATCCAAATATCAACAGGAGAACGTAGTGACATCATCGATATGATAAAGATAAGAAGATAAGATTCATGTGTAGATAAGAAGATCCTATCAGTAGCTGTCAATGATCATTCAAAAAAAATACAAAGACAATATAGCATTTGATTTCAACAATGTCTTTCGATCTACATAGGAGATCTGTCACATCATCGATATCACCGAGATCATATCGCACATTGTTCATAGGATGATGAGATGAAACGATTGCGAATGAGCTCAATGAATGCTTGTGTCACTAGTGTTTGGCTTCATTAAAGGGGCTAACATCTCTCTCAACGGCCTCCTCAACTGTCTACGCTATCTCGTTGTTATAAAACAGAGAAATAGTGCGCGCAATGAAGAGGCCATTGAGTGAGGTCACTCTCTCTCTGGTATTTTTAAACTAGAAGTTTACTTATATTTCCCCACTAGCCGTAGACTTGCAAGTCTACGGCTAGTTAAACGTAAGTTTACTAGAAGTGGTGTATAATACGGTAATGCATTTCGTCAAATGTTCTTTCACTAGTAGTAAACTAACAGTAAACTGCTAGTCTGTGACGTCACGTAGGTAAACTAGTAGTATATACACCACTTCTAGTAAACTTACGTTTAACTAGCCGTATACTTGCAAGTCTAGTGGGAAATATAAGTAAACTACTAGTTTGGAAATACCAGAGCTCCCCTTAAGGAATGTAGACTTGTCATTGTTCCGATATGGACCAATTCCAACTGAATTCCAAACCAAAGGAAGTTTGTAAAATCTATTCTTTTATAACCCAATTTTCTTTTCTGTATGCCTGCTAGAAGACTGTCCCGATGAAGATTGTTGATTTCATATCAGTACATACGAGATAAGATATGATTCCAATCCATGCTTTGACTGCTTCTCGCTTCTGCCGGACCGAATCGTGACGGGTGATCACCTAAATTCAATAATCATTAATGAAATAATTTGGTTGGATGCACTCTTCCTACTCACTTCCTACTTCCTACTCCTACATCAGAGCCTACTCTTGATAAATGTGATTAAACTGTAAAACTGTAAAACTGTACTCTTCCTCAAAATTTCGGTAATTTCGGTAATAAAGCATGAAGAGATTATGTTCTCATTTAAAAGTTAGGTGAATGATAATAAGCAGTTTGCGATTACTAACAGCATCTTCTATGCATCCTTGGGATTACTATGTTTTAGTATTCGTATGTGCCTTAAGATTAGTAATGTTATGTGCCAATATGATCCATTACGAACATTTTCCGTTATACATCTTAGTAAGGAGAGAATCAATCTTATGTTACAGTAAGATTGATTTTCAAATTTCTATTACAAACAAAATAATCAATACTAATAAATTACAGTACCTCAGTGAGTATCTCTCCGAGATTCTCCCATATGTTGCCCGAGCACTTCTCAGTCATGTTGTAGTGAGACGCGCCCACTTCGAGGCATCGAGCCTGATTAAACAGAACATATTCAGGCTCGAGACAGGCTAAAGACACACCCCGAGCTGATTTGGAGCGCTCCGCTCTGGCAATGCTCTCTCGCTTTCTTTTGTCGACGAGAGAGTGTTGCCAGAGCGGAGAGTAAAATGAGCCCGAGTGAGCATTTAAAACGCGGTCTCTGTAAGAACGTCAGAATTCCGACTGAACATGGCACAGTATTTTCAAAATGGTCCGATTTCGCTCAAACTTTCAGGGCAGAGTGCCTAGAGGTGGGATACACTTCAGCCAAAAAATTGGATCCGTAGGTTGATATTTGATCTTTGATCTTCATTGTAATGTTACCCCCTCATGCTATACACCATTCGATAGAGCGTGAAAAGTTGTGTCAGGAGCCAAATTTTCGAAGGTGTAGGTGTTCTGGTATTCGAGAAACAGAAGAAAATGTCGCAAAAACACACGATCTCTATTTTCAAAAAATATTTTCGCCATGTTGCAATGGCGGCCGCCCCCTAGAAATTATGGCGTATATGCAAAATTGTATGGAGAATCCGATAAAAAAAGTCTCCAGTCTGTCCGACATGCCAGGCATGCACTTTTTCGCGAAAAACTATCGTTAGCTAGCGTTCGCGTTAGCTAAGTTAGCGACCCGGGTTCGAATCCGCCTCCCGACAGCAAAATTTTTGCAATTTTTTTCTACCACTAATTCAGCTCAAAACACATGAATTATAACATTTTGTTGAATTGAGCTCAATTAGTGGTAGAAAAAAGTTGCAAAAATTTGACGTCGGGAGGCGGATTCGAACCCGGGTCGCTGGCATGCACTTTAACGCGAACGCTTCGCGAAAAAGTGCATGCCTGGCATGTCGGACAGACTGGAGACTATTTTTATCGGATTCTCCATACAATTTTGCATATACGACATAATTTCTAGGGGGCGGCCGCCATTGCAACATGGCGAAAATATTTTTTGAAAATAGAGATCGTGTGTTTTTGCGACATTTTCTTCTGTTTCTCGAATACCAGAGCACCTACACCTTCGAAAATTTGGCTCCTGACACAACTTTTCACGCACTATCGAATGGTGTATAGCATGAGGGGTTAACATTACGATGAAAATTCCGAAGATCAAAGATCAAAGATCAACCTACGGGTCCAATTTTTTGGCTGAAGTGTATCCCACCTCTAGGCACTCTGCCCTGGAAGTTTGAGCGAAATCGGACCATTTTGAAAATACTGTGCCACCCACTCCGGCGTTCTTATGCACTGTTACATTTGCCTTACGTGTCTACGCCGTAACCCCCTCCGTCGCGTCGGACAGGCGGCGGATGGGGTTACGGCGTAGACACGTAAGGCAAATGTAACAGTGCATAACAGAGACCGCGTTTTAATATGTTTCAATTGTCTGTTATTAACCTAGATTGCCAGTTCTCTCTAATTCCTTCCATTTTACAAAATAATAATATAATAATCCCTTAATTTACACAATATCGCATGGATATGATACATACATATATCCTGTGGCCGTATGCAAGAACAATGGGAAAACCGTTTTCCAGAAAAATGTGACGTCATTAGTATAGACGGAGGATTTTTGGAAAATGCCTCCGCCTACGCTAATGACGTCACATTCTCCCGGGAAACGGTTCTTGCATACGGCTACTGGTATCATCTATCACCTTCCTCTCTCTTCCTCTCTAGATCTCTTCACCCCCCTCTCTCCCTCTCCACCCTCTTCTACCTCTAGTTCCATCTCTGATTTTTCTTTCTTTCTTGAGCTAAACCGTAATCACTTCAGCCTCGTAGCGATAAGTCTACAGCATACCTCAGCCACCTTTGCTGGTTGATTCAGATCAGCGAAGAGAGCATCGAATAGATCCGTCAAATATCTGCAAACAACCATTTCATGGTCATTATTATCTAGCTTTTACAATTATGGTTTTGAAGACAAACCCCGATATCTTCTTTCTCTCCGCTCTGACAATGCTCTCTCGTAGAGAAAAAGCGGCGAAAGAGTAATACCAGAACGAGGAGTTTCAAATTAGCCCGGAGATTCATGGAAACGGACATTATTCTTACTCTCTCTCGATTTCCTTGACAACAAAGTAGAGAGAGTAGATAATTAGCGTATGCTGATTCAATAAGCGACACTGAACTGTTTATGGAGTTCTACCATCTTGCATGCCAAACACAGAGGAAGTACTGTTAAAACACTACCAGCCTAGTTGATGTGCACTAGACTTATGGTGGGCACTAGGCCGGATGAGAATCGTCGGATGAGAACCGACTGGATGATAACCGGAAGCGACCGTATGAGAACTGAGCGTATGAGAACCGACTGGATGAGAACTTCCGGTTATCATCCAGTCGGTTCTCATCCGACGGTTCTCATCCGACCTAGTGCCCTTATGGTGAGATGTATTTAACACTTTTTGTGTTACATTTAACAAAATATAGTTCAATAGCTATTTCAATAGTTCTGCGCTTGATAAATGCCAATTTTAAAAAAGTAAATAAAAGTCTTTGAGCTTCAGTTTCATTTTTACATTTTTTCTCTGTGAGCAGTGAATTACAGTACCGTGCAAAAGTATATCCACTTTTGCTTTTTTCGTCATAACTTTTTTCAAACTCAACCGATCATGTCCAGCCTTTCAGGGATTATTTTGAGAGTGTTTAGTTGCGAAAGACTATTATACCGTAGATGAGCATTGAGATCAGAGGCTGATTTTCCCTTGAATCCCTCGACAATCGACATCTTCTGGAAGATCTCACGAGCTGTCGGCGATTTGAACGTGAGCATTCTTAAATAAAATAAATATATTTTAAATAATTAAATAAACTTAATTAGTAAAAGACAAACTTGAAAGCTTGAGTAAACACGATGTTGTTTGCCTTGATCTTTGGCCAGGTTTGGGCGAGCAGAGTTGTTTGGTATCTGGAATTTATTTTATTTATTTATTAATTTATTCCTTCAAATATAATGAGAATAGGTGACATATAAAGACAGAAAAGGGGTAGATGGATTTCCGTCGCATAAGGCCACTTCGGTTTATTAGTACGATTCATATTTTTAGAAAAAATTATATCTACATGTATTTATCATGATTACGTATGTTTATACTCACGGAGTTAGTTTGACGACCTCGATGAGACTGCCATTCGAGTTCTTACCATTCTCCTGAAAATATCCAACTTGAAGCTATCTAAAAAGTGGTTTAACAAAGCGGTTAACTGGTTAACCACTTACCATGGTTAATTGGTAAACCACTCACCATTCCCACTGTGGATGAGCGTCTCGATCCTCTCCGACTTCCAGCTTGTCCCATCTCAGATAATGTGTCACC
Organism: Parapristionchus giblindavisi; assembly: GCA_943737045.1. Lineage (NCBI taxonomy): Eukaryota > Metazoa > Nematoda > Chromadorea > Rhabditida > Diplogasteridae > Parapristionchus > Parapristionchus giblindavisi. The sequence continues at coordinate 51,671 of CALSFV010000671.1, forward strand.
CGTTGTCACAGTAGTGGAGAGCTTATTAGAGGCGCGATAAGACGGTCGACGATCGAGTCTGACAATGTTAAAGATCGAGTCTGACAATATCAAAGATTGAGTCTGAGAATGTCAAAGATTTAGCCTGACAATGTCAAAGAATGAGTCTGACAATATCAAAGATCGAGTCTGCCAATGTCAAAGATAATATTCTTTCCAAAAATAATCTAATAATGCTAGAAATAATAGTAGGAAAACTCTTAGAGAGGAACTGCTATTTAGAAAAGTAGGTGGTAGCAACGACAAATCGCGAATATGTCGACAGAATTTTCCGTAGATTGAGAATGATTTAATGGGAGTGAGGACGGTAAACATGAAGGACACCAGAACTATCCTTGAATTCTCATACGAGGGATTTATATCGGATGTAAATATAATATGCACATGTATTTCACGGAAGCGCATGCCTGAAAATTCCAGAAATTGTGGGTTATCTATGGCGAGCTATAGAGATTTCATGGCATTGAGGCGATGAGAAAGAGAAGAATGTTCGAGGTAATTTACGAAAGGTTGGATAGACGTGAAACTTTTTTCAAATTATCAATTTATTTTGTAGGACAGTATTTAATTATAACTATAATGCGCATGCAAACCTATTTTTGTACCTTAAATGAATATCTTCCTTTATCTTCCCAGGCAGGTAGGATCCCAGTTTTTGATATGTTAAGCACAACACCGATATAAAACGAAGCAAAAGACGAGGTCAAATTTAGATATATTGAAATCATACGTATTGTGTAGGTGCGTGGTGGACACCCCAATAGTAAGGCTTTTTTTCTCCGTGCACAGTATATTCAGATATAAGTGTTCGCTTCCTCTATTTTTCTCTGGTTCCGGATTCAAATTCCCGGGGTGATGCTATTTCACGGATATATGGGTCCGGATGAAGTTGACGTCATGCATGAGATTTATGAACAACGAGATAATAGAAAAAAGAAGTGGGGGAGAAGTCGAGAAGATGGGCACTTGGCTATTCCATCATTCTTGAGGAGGTGTTAAAGGGGGTAGAGGTAGAGGTAGAGGTAGAGGTAGAGGTAGAGGTAGAGGTAGAGGTAGAGGTAGAGGTAGAGGTAGAGGTAGAGGTAGAGGTAGAGGTAGAGGTAGAGGTAGAGGTAGAGGTAGAGGTAGAGGTAGAGGTAGAGGTAGAGGTAGAGGTAGAGGTAGAGGTAGAGGTAGAGGTAGAGGTAGAGGTAAAGATGAGTTGGTAAACGAGTCCTACTCGACCATCAATATTTGTCCATTGTTTAGATATTCCAAACACTGAAACATACCTCGTGCAAGTTTCAAGTTACAAGTCTCCTACGCAATATTCTACAACGAAAGTTGCAGTGAACTTGGTTAAATAATGCGATGTTAAAATCTAAAAAAGTAGATGGAAAAGTGAAAAGTAGCTTTAATTTTGTGTTTGGAAAAGTTTAAAGTAATCAGAAAAGTAGCATATCATTAACACTACTTTTCACGTTTACATCTACTTTTCGACGGGTTTAACACCACATTAATCACATTTATATTTAAAAGTCTAGAGTCCCATTATTTGGCAATCATCTCGGTCCAACGTAAATATATATGAGATACGGTACAATAGACGGTCCTTGACTGTCCTTCAGCGGAAGCAGACTGTTATTATCGTATGTGGGAGAGGATCAGTGAACGAAAGGGTAAGGAAACGACTGAAAAGTCGAAGAAATAGGAGCTGATTCAGAAGACTAACAATGAGTAGGTTAAGAAATCAAGAAGGCCTAACGGTAACGGACAACATTTTCGCGAGTTTAATACTGTTCAATCGCCGATTTCGACTGTCCTGACCGAGTCTTTTGAACAAAGAGCTGGTAAGATAAATGAATTTTAATATTTTTTTTTTAAATATTTCGAGCAGGCGTTCAAAAGCGGTATATTCTTGAAGATTGCAAAGGAGAGATTCAGTCAGATGGTCGGAGGATATCTTTGAACGTTAGAATTGAACGACCGACGATGGATGTGATACATCCGGGTCTGCTCTATCACCTCCTCTCTCTCTCTCTCTCTCTCTCTCTCTCTCTCTCTCTCTCTCCTCTCTCTCTCTTTCGCTCCTCCCCCTCCCTCTCTCCCCTCTCCCTTCGTCTCTCCACACCTTCCTCCCCATATTCCATTCATGAGAGAATTGAGGAGCACCATTTCATGTGTTGAGAAACGTTGGATGAGCAAAAGATGAAAAGGCGGTAGTGAGATATCACTGGAGAGTAAGAGAGATATATATATAGAGAGAGAGGGAGAGAGAGAGGGAGAGGGAGAGTGAGAGTTAGGGGAGAGAGAGAGGGGGGGAGAGTTAGGGGAGAGAGAGGGAGAGTTAGGATCAGCTATGAGAACCAATAAGAAAATGATAAATGGAAACTGAGTGAGTGAGGTATAGATCCTAGCGTTGTTATAGAATATAGATCATGGTTACAACACCAATCGATGAACTCTTCAATGCTCTTAATGGTAAATGTTATTCCGTTATTCCAAACACACGAAGCCCTTGCGCGGGATATCACTTTAAGGACACTCTCTGGAATTTCCAAACTAGCAGTTTACTTGCGTTACGTCAGAGACCAGCAGTTTACTGATAGTTTACTATAAGTGAAAGAACATTTGACGAAATGCATTACCGTATTATACACCACTTCTAGTAAACTTACGTTTAACTAGCCGTGGACTTACAAGTCTACGGCTAGTGGGAAATGTAAGTAAACTACTAGTTTGAAAATACCAGAGCCGATAATCACTACCGTATGATAAAGAAATAATGTACCCACGGGAAAATCCCTTATCTACGAGGGAGTGATAATAATATCTTTATGTGCGTTTCATGTAAGAATGATAATGATATACATAGAGAAATGCATTAGGGACACATAAATACAATACCACAACGAGGTAGTAAGGTTGAATTAATAGACTCCCTCGCCTTCCCCCCCCCTATACATATATGTGTAAGAGAATTCATAATATAATATAATATAATATATTTATCTTCTCTATACGGATCAAAAACGAGAAGATATATAGTGGCATATGTACTGATTGAGAACAATAAAGAAGAGACAAACTGCAAATTACTTAATCACAGTTTTTAGAGTATTACAAAAGATAGAAGAATTGGCAATAATAGAATTCGATCGTATTCCCTAACCTATAATGATTGATTCCCTTATGAGGGAAGAGTTCCGTAAGCAGACTCCTTTGGCGGGCAATTTTCCTGTGTGTGCAGCGCTTGAAACCAGCTATTCAGTGAGTCAAGGAAGGGGCGAAAAGGCTCACTGCTCGATTATTCATAAGGGGAACACGTAGAGGGGAGACGATGGAATGGCAATAGGGGGAGACATGAGAGAGAGGGAGAGAGAGGGAGAGAGAGAGAGAGAGAGAGAGAGAGAGGAGAGAGAAGACACTTTTTGGACGGACTCAAGTATCGGAAAAAACAATACGAATAACAACGATAATAGCCGGTGAATTGGGGGATAAATGTGATTCTTGATACTTGACCTACACAGAGAGCAAACTTGCCCAAATATGGGTAGTAGATTTGCCACCTTGCACCACTTGTGCAAACGATTTGCCCACATTCGGGCAAATGCCAGCCCAAAAACCACCGATTTGCCCATATACAGGCTAGCCGTTGTCTGAATACGGGCAAATCGTTCACCAACTAACGGCATTCGGGCAAATCTAATCTCTGTGTAACTGATTAATTGACGTATAGATTACGCCCGTAAGCACAACGAGAAAAATGCGAATATGTGAATAAATATTATTATTGCTATTACTATTATCATACTTGTCGTCCTCTTTTAGAACGAGATTTAAGTTTCATTTATGTTTCAGCAAGAGGATTTACTGCCATAGTTGATTTTGAAATTAATGTGGTAGAAATGGTGGTGATAAAGCAAAAAAATAATGAAGTAGACTGAGAAAAAAACCCTAGTTCGTATGATGCGCTGTAAGCAAACTCTTATTATAAAATACAAGGGTTTGAAATCCTTGCATCCAAGGGAATGCACAACCATAAGGGTATGTACATGCCTTATGTCTAAAGGTTTCAAACCCTTGTATTTTTAAACCCTTAAAACCCTAAGCAAACCCTACGCTGTAAGCAAACCCTTAAAAGGGTTTGCTTACAGCGCAGCATACGAACTGGGGTTTTTTCTCTCAGTGTAAAGATCAAAGATCAAACCTTGGCGTGCAGTCTCCGTGATGAGCGACGAATTGTTCATCGATTCTGGATGCGGTGATCTGTGGAGTACCTGACGATGATCGGGGACGTTTATCCTCAAATTAGTTTTTATTAAATAATTATATTTATAATTATATTAAGCTAGTTTTCCTGACCCCGGTAAACGCGAAGTACTCAATATCATCCCGCACCACTCATATATAGGAATAACTATTTTATTTGATTATTTCTATTAATCGATCAATAATATGTTTTTCATCGATCAATAAATCAATCGTTTTGATCACTCTTCTTCACATGGAACGTACAGATTCGTCATATCATAGACCGGAATAAGCGTTCGCTTCGGAACGACAAATTGTCGTTATGACAAATTTATGGTATTGCGAAAAAACTTATAGTAAAGCAAGGATGATTGTCATTTCTGGAATCACGATTTTCCTAATGACTTTTACCCTAAATCATTTCTGTTTTCTATTCATTAAATCGATTATAGTTTTGAAGTATCAAAGAAATATATCATGTATCAAATATATCAAAATATGTCAATTATTGCCTCATGCTCAGCATTATGCTGTGTTCAGAACTTGGAAAATGCAAGAAAATGCGGAAAATGCTGTTCAAAAGTTCAGGTGGAAAATGCTCGAAAATGCTCGATTTTGGATCGAAAAAGATGGTTTTATACACTTTAAAAGCGTTGAACCTCGTTGTTTCATGGAAAACAGCTAACTTAGGTCATTTATAAAGTATGCTGCTAAAATAAATATCGTATGATCCTTTTTTGAGCACTTTAAGCCGAAAATCAACGAAAATGCTGCGAAAAATCAACCTAGCGAGTCCATATTTAAAATTATCACTTATCATCAATAAAATGCGTCCATAACACTGTTTGCGACCAATAAACCTTGATATTAATCAAAAAAACCATTAAAATTTGCTTAAAATCCTCGAAAATGAGCATTTTCAGAGCATTTTCCGGCTGAACTTCTGAACAGCATTTTCCGCATTTTCGTGCATTTTCCAAGTTCCCTTTAAACTATCACATGTCTCGTTGCGCCGTAGATAAATAAATAAATAAATTTTATTATTCGCACCTTATCTCCAGCGATCGATACTTTGGAACTCTTCTTCGTCGGTGGTGTGGAGTGCTCGTTGCCCATATTCTATCACTTTGATCTACAATTATTGATTGATCAAACTTGACCAAAGTTCAAACTACAAAATCGTCTGTGGTTACGGTAACGGTTATTGATTCGACAGGATTACGACGAGACAAAACACATATGATAAAGTGGAGATGGCGATAGAAAGGTGGATAGACGGAAAATATCTATGGTTGACGGTAAATTGTGACAGTCAGTATGCAAAATATGAATGTCTGGTTATTGTGGGGAGACGCTGAAAGCATAAAGACAAGCATATAGCGATAAACGGAATATATATAAAAGGCTACAATTTATTGACGCGCATTGTTCAGTAAAGCGACACACCAAGCTAATTTGACACTCTCCGCTCTGGCCACACTCTCTCGCTTTCCTTGCCTACGAGAGAGTATTGCCAGAGTAAAATTGATTTGGGGTATGCCTTTAAATACTCGTTGAACGAGAATTCATTGATTATCTTGGAATTCAGGATCGATAATGTGATAATGCTTTTAAAATATGACAAGCTATGCCTAATAAGCGCTCTATTTATAGGGAGCGTAACCTCACTCAATGGTCTCTTCGACGCGCAATGCTCCCTCGTTGTTAGAGAGCAGAGAAATAGTGTTCGCGATGAAGGGACCATTGAGAGAGGTTACGCTCTCTCCTTTATACATGACGGTGCTGTGAAAACGCAAGAACATGGTGACATCATGAATCAACGAGTGTGGGAGAGTAGGGATGAGCTTAGGATGAGCAACGTCCATGCGAAAAGATTTTCTGAAGAAGCAAAAATAGCCTCTTGTCACCGAAGATTTGTTAGAATGATGCATTTTCACCTGCTCTGTAAACTCTTTAGACTCCACCTTCTAGTTGAGGGTCTTCAATCGAGGGTCCTCCGCTCTGGCCATACTCTCTCGCTTTATTAGTCTGCGAGAAAATATTGCTTAGCGTAAAATGTGGAGAGTAAAATTAGCTTGGTGTGTGCCCTTAATGTCTGGATACTTTTTTTCTTCCGATCGTGAGATTTTTGCAATTTCTGCTCACCAAGGACCATATTTTACCGGAATTTCTCACCTTTTTTGATAATAATGACTAGAATCATAGCTTGGAGAGAAAAAATAGTTCCTCATTTGAGGTAAAGCACCTGTCAGCCGTACCAAGAACTAAAAACCAAAGGGCAAATCTGCTATAATATTAATGGTGTCCGGCTTTTCTTGTCCGTCAAAGATCAACTTTTTTCGCAATAGTCAAAATATTATTCGGAGATTTTTCTAGCTTCAGTTTCCCTACTAAGTATTGTACAATAAAAGTTCAAAAATCCTTTTTTATAGATTTTTTGGATTGTCCACTTAACTCGGATCCTCGTTATTCATTCTAAAACAATCCCACTTGGACGTACGACTGCGCAATCCATGCTAGAATTCTCTCAATCGGAACAATCGTCCTGTCCAGTACATTTCAGGTTCAAAGACAGAGGAGAACGGGAAAAGGAAGTCTAGTCTAGGCCTGTGAACTTGATAGACGCACAGTATAGCTAAAGGAATTGATTGATGACGTGAAAATCCTAACAAGCCAAAAAGGAGAATACTAGAGGCTGTCTAAAATCAAATGTGTGAAACACTGAATCTCGCCGCAATAAAAAAAACTACTTTGTATTCACTAATTTCTAATTCCATGAGTACATTTGCATGTTTATCATGCTCTTTTTCTATTCTGATTACTGTATTTTGAAAGTTTTTGTTCGCGCTTTCTGAGGAGGGACTCTGAGAGTATATTATGGTAGTAAATATAATAAAAAATAAAATAGGATCTATGTTATTTGTGAAATACTATATTGGAAGAGGGTGCACAATAACGTACACCAAAGACACATATCCCATCCTCCAGTGAACACTCAATCTGTATTTATTGTTTTTGTAACACTGACAGATGGGGTATGCATTCACCGTCTTCCGTTCGGTCTGCCAGAACGACCGCTAGAAGGCACACCCCGAGATAATTTGACTATCCGCTCTGGCTGCACTCTCTCGTAGAAAAAGGATGCGAGAGAGCATTGCCAGCGCGGAGAGTTTCAAATTAGCTAGAGGTGTCCCTTTATCATAGAAATTCGAAGAGATTTTCTGGGCGCGATGTCAAATTCGGGCAGTTATTGCTGTCAAACTGAGAAAAGACTGTGGGCAAGTGGTGCAAAAAATATGAATTTAAAAAAATAATTGTTGTCATTTTTTCCCTCCTGTTCTCAGTGCTCCGCCAATATCACCCTTATTACCCGTATCATTAAATTTTAACATTCATATGTATTGTTGCGTGCTCGACACGTAGATAAATATATATAATTTCACACGAACTGTACGGACATAAGACAGAGGAGCTAGAAGCAGAGATAGATTACAGCAAAACAGATGCCATACGACCCAATAGGCCAGAGTCCTCGATATTTTCTTGGCTCTCCTGTTTTCAATCCTATGACCAGATTCGCTTGTTTTCCTTACATTACGCAAATAACAGTTCTGACCACACTCTCTGGCTTTCACTGTATACGAGAGAGCATTTCCAATGCGGAGAGCAAAATTAGCTTGGATAATCTGAAACTCAACGCTCTGGCTGCGAACTTCTCGAAAAGGAAGAAAGTCAGAGAGACCAGAGGGTACATTTAGGAACTAGTTTGGGGTTTTCCTCTAATGGTCTCTGTGATATCAAATCGTGTTCATGTTATTTTGGTATGGTTGGGGAGTTTCTAGAAATAGCAAAAGCAGATGGAAGGGGGTAATAAACATGTGAAGTGTGAGTGATGAAAATAGTCCTCACAACTGAAAATCAGTCTTCAGACGGGAAAAAGTGGAATAGTCTGATATGGCAGATGCAAATTCACGAGATGCTCAAATGCGGAAAAATCAACGAACTAAAGAACACAAATTCAGGTCATGATATTGTATATCGCTCTAATGAATAGATAAAAAATCTAAATAAAAATTCAAAAAAAATCGGGGACGTACCAAGCGGTTCGTAGCAGATTCTGGAATCGACAAAAATCGACATGCATGGGTATGTCAGGATGCCAAATGTGGTTTCAAAAGTTGCTGAATCGACCTACCACAGCCGGAAAACCGGGTGGATTTCAGAATCTTCTTCGTATAGTTTGGTACTTCTATGAGGTTTCGAAAGTGATGGAAATCGCAAATGATCAAGATTAGAGTCGACAGAGAATAAGACTAAGAGTCAATGAAGGAAGGAAGAAGGGAAGACAATGGAAGCAGTGAGCTAGTATCGAGAAATAGAAACAAAAGTTACCATGGTACTGTCTGAGTATTTCCGCCCTCAAATTTCGGGAGTTGAGGGCGGGTGCGGGTATAGAGAGGGAGGATGATGGAATAAGAGTTGAAGGTATGATCTCAATTTGGACATTTGTTTTTGGGGAAAAATCGAACTAGAATAACTTGAAGTGAAATGACGCACAGACAGAAAAGGATGGAGGAATATGTCGTACTTGCAATGGCTAACAACTATATCACAGCACAAATATTGACTGACTGATTGATTTGGGGGAAGGGTAAAGTAGTTTTCTGTTCAGTTCTGTAGAAGTGACCAGGATGATGAAGGGACGGGAATGCGAAAGAAGAAAAGCAGTATAAGAGACGAATACTATGAAGAAATAAAAAGTGAGTTCACAATTTCAGAGATCGGCGCGAAATTTTAACATACTCTTGCACTTTTCGTTAACTTTCAGAACATCAATTAATTTCAATTTCAATTTCAATTCACTCATATTTCGTAAAAGCGAATTCCAGGGAATTACGTAAATAAGTGATTCAATACGCAATGGGCGTTTGAAGAGATAAATTTTAAAGTGATATTTTGTGTGAGTGCACAGTGTTCTTTGAAAGCCCAAACGACCGCACAACATAGAAACTCTCTCAAAGTCAACGGTCTTTCGCTTGTCTGGGCATCAAAGAAATATGGCCTGAACTAGAATAGTGTGTGTGGTTAACAAAACGACAGACGCAACCTCTACTTTAGCCACGGTACCCTACATTATTTTAATGTATTTTAGCCTATCGTGTTCCAAGATGCAGTGTTCTGTAAGGATCTCACGTATCATAATCTCTTACACGCTGTACTTCACTTTTACCGTAAATCATCATCTTTTTCCTCAAAATCATAACAAAAACAGTAAAAAAAACTGTTTACAAAGATATCAGGGCGATAAGTGGACGCGATGAGGAAGACTCTCTCTCACAAAAGAAAAAGGAACAAAGCGAAAAGAAAAGGAAGACGGAGCAGCGATGAAATAGCCTCCGTGAAGGGATAGCGGATGAGGGAGATTGAGTTGACAGTAGAATTCGATTGAGGAGAGATCTCAATGCATTCCCTTTTTGTCCCTTCGTCCCCTCCCAGTCATGCCTCCCTACTCTATTGTTGATGACATCACCCTCACACACACACACAAAATCTGTACGGCGAACGCGAGTGAGAATGGCAGGGAGTCCAGGGAGGGCTATAATAATATCGTTTCGTGGAAAGCAGAAAATAACGGTATCCTGCATTGTGTTTACTGAATAAAGACAAGAACGACCAAAATACTGTAACGTCTAGTTCACATGTTTCATATTATAAGAAAAAACGCGGAGATTGCAAAAAACTCGATGAGACAAGAAAGATATCTGCGACAGAGGAAATTCCATGAATGTGTAGTTTTGGGGAAAATGAAGTGATCTACTATTGATTAGGAGGAGACAAATCATAAAGATAAAACATGGTGTACTGTAGTCAGCAAAGTTCGGTCCATATTTCTGAACTATCAAGAGGTTTAAATCTCTAGCCATCTCTACCTATCCGCCCTACCTATCCATGTTCTGCGAATCCCCCCGCCCATATCTTTTCAAGAAGCAAAACGAGGACAAAATTCCAATTACATAATGCCATCAATCCTACGGCATATCATCTATCTTGTCTCTCTCAATTTCCCACATTCTCTCGTCCGCTATCTAACCACTCTTTATTGTCTGGACCCTCTCCTCATCGCAACGCTCTCACGTCGCTGTTCTCTAACCGACTTACACTGTCTAGTGTCTCTCGACTTGGCGTGCTCTATCGTTCGAGGGATTTAATGGAAAGTCAAGTGCGAGATGAATATGCGATGAATCTTTGTAGACGACGGACTTGAAAATGCATTATTTTGAGCCGGAGAAGAGTGATGAAATGCACAAGAGAAAGGAATTGAAAACGAGATAAAGGACAGACGAAAGATGGAGCGCCTACAGACACGCGAACTGTGTTTTTGGACCTTTGGGGGAGGCTGGGAGGTTTATTGTCAACAGTAGGATAATATGAGCTGTGAATCTGGAAACGCTCTCTCGTTTTCTTTGTCTGCGAGAGAGTATTGTCAGGGCGGAGAGACACTCGAGCTAATTTTAATCTCCGTTCTGGCGACGCTCTCTCGTAGGCAAAGAAAGCGAGAGAACATTGCCGGAGCGCTTCAAGTTAGCTCGGGTGTGGCCTTAAATGCTTCCCAGAATACAGTCTAGACCATTCTTGTACTCCCGGGGGATTCGTTAGAGAAAGTGACGAATAGATCCGTGGTAGGCATCAAAACTCTAATGGACCATGCATTTTATCAGAGATCTTCGACGCACAAGGTTCCCTTTTGTTCCCCTCAAGTGATTGAAGAAAATCCTGGAAACCACAGGCAGTGAGTCTTCGTGATTCTTGATCGACCAGTAGTTTTAGCGTGGGATGGATAAGTCACACCGTATGTCTGGAGAATGAAATGATGCACTGATGGTTTCAGTAACAGTTTATTGGCGAAGGAGGAGTGTTAAACTTTGATTGACCAATTCCTATAAAGGAATACCCCATGCTAATTCTACCCTCCGCATTGACAATACTCTCTCGTAAACAAAGAAAGCGAGAGAGTGTGGCCAGAGCGGAGAGTTTCAAATTTGCTTGGGTGTGGCACTTTTAAAGTATTCAGGAAACATACTGAAACGGCAACGACAGGAAATGAACATTTAATGACATCAGAGAAAAAGTAAAATGCATACGAGGATATTAATAAATCATGCAAGAGATTGCCAATAGAACATTATGCATTTATTACTATTACGTACTTTGAATGTAAGTAAACAAACGCAGTTAAACTATAGCGGAAACTTTTAATAATAACAATTCATTCACCAAAAATACTAGAAGATCAATGATACAAATATTTGAGGATGGAGGAAGGGAATGGAGGTACTGGAACAGTTAATAAAAGATAATGGCGATCTAATTTTTTAAAATCTTATTCTAATCTTTGCAATTTAAGTATGAAAGGAACACTACTTCGTAATGTTCAAAAGTCACGAAACGAAAAGAAAAAGCGGCCGTGAGGGTGTGAAACGATGGGAGTTTTCTAGCATTTTATTCTTATCACTACTTATGAAAACCTCTCAAGATGTCTAATGGTGGTGCTATGTCTGCATGTTTTCGTCGAAAGATGAATTCAAGTCCAAAACGATTTCACACCATACCATATGGAGAATAAAGCCATTGTTCGTATATACCAGCATTGCACAATGCAGTCCACTATAATAATAGCCAAAATGATTCGATTCCCCAAATATACTTACATATAGCCCACAATAACCCATCTTTCCTTGTTGGACTTCTTTCTTTACCAATTAATCTATTTTTAGTTAGCTTAGTTTCAGTCTAGTTTGTCTTGTTAGTTTTTGTTAGCAGGCACTTGTAGTTTCTTTACCACATACACTAATAGTTAAAGGGAGCGTTACCTCACTCAATGGTCTCTTCATTGCGCACACTATTTCTCTCTTCTCTAACAACGAGAGAGCGTAGACCGTTGAAGAGGCCGTTGACAAAGGTTTCGGTCCCTTTAATATGATCTCTGCCTTTACCAAGAAAGACGCCTAAGAAGTTCTCAATTATTTGTTCCTCTCTTATTAATTTACCCGCGTGGTTGGAGTGTAAAATTGAATTGTTCCCGCGTTTTTCATAATCGTAGTCACACACTCTAGCTTAATTACGATGATGTACTTGGGGTTGATTTAATTTGTTTTCCTTCGTAGAAATACATTCATATACATCGATATATGCAATAATTAGTAAGGATGAAGTATAAGTAGAAACTATACTATTGGTGTTCTTTATTCAACTAAATCGGATATATTAGTAATGTTATTAGGGAAGGTGATGATGGTGATTGGTTGAACGAAACAACTGAATTATAAGAGTACTTATAACTGGCGAAAAAACGGAAAATAAGTGCTAAAAGAAACGCCTGAGGCCTTAGAGTGTTCTTTGAAATGTGGAACCTTTTAGGGAAATATGATATGTCCGTGGGGTGTTACATTCACTCCGTGTACCTACGTAGAAAGTTCAGATTCACACATTATTTGGAGTGCTCTGGTATTTCGAAACTCAAAGACTACTTAAAGTCTGCACTTGAAGTAGACTTGTAAGTCTACTTCAAGTTAAACGTAAGTCTACTTAAAGTGATGTGGCATACGGTAATTCATTTCGTCAAATGTTATTTCACTTGAAGTAGACTTAAAGTCTACTTCAAGTCTGTGACGCAGTTTAAGTAGGCTTTAAGTTTCGAAATACCATTCACGATAAGGACCGATAAATATAGCCCGAAAATCCTTACAAAGCCATGGACTCCGGCCACTTATCCAAAAAAAATAGTCGTACTTTAGGAGTACATGGCGTCATTCTCGTTTAAAATGTGGTTGTCCACCAGTCGCATGAAACCCCAAAACAAGTCAATGATATCATATACCTTGGAACTTTGTTTTTTTTCACATGTGTCATATTAAAGGGAGCGTTACCCCACTCAATGGTCTCTTCATTGCGCACACTATTTCTCTGTTCTCTAACAACGGGAGAGCATTGCGCGTTGAAGAGACCATTGAATGAGGTTACGCTCCCTTTAACAAAGATTAACGTGAACGATGAAAGTTCAACTTTCGTTCCGTGACTCTATTCCACACCCCGAGCTATTTTGAAACTTTCCGCTTCGACGACGAGATCTCGTAAAGAAAGAAGGCGAGAGGATGTCGCCAGAGCGGAGAAAAAAAGTAGCTCTGGCTATGACTTGACAGGAAGGAATGACCTAAGTAAATTTCAAATCCTCAGTTTTTGGCTTCACACTCGAGTCTCTCGAGATCTCTCACCTCTTCTGTCTTCAAGAATGTTTGAGGTGGAGCAATGCTAATTATCTATAGGAATGAGAGGTAAATGTACGATAAAGTTAATATTTTAAAGAAAGGTCGGTTAAATGAGTAAATAACCTCATCATTTACAGTTACTTCCGGTGTTTTTCACTCCATAACTGCATTCGTACTGCACTTAGTAATATTATGAAAAATAAGTCCGAATGACCGTTTACATGACGTGAATAGGAACAGTATACATGGTACTTGACCAAAAAATAAAAGTGACATGTGATTCCGATTGTTTATAGATCAGTGAGCCATTATTTCGTGGAAAAGGGCTCTTTACCAGTTAACGATTCTTCTTAGAATTGAAGAAAGAGTGAAAGAACATCTAACAATGGCCAACTTTAATAATTCCCATAAAAAAAGAGTTCGTCAAATGGATACAGCTAAATAAGGGAGTAGAAAATAAAGCATTAGTCTTTGCAAATTCATATTGTATTACTGGAAGAAAAATAAAAGAGCTTGTAGCAAGCTACATATTTCATATTACGATATGCAAACCCCAATGGAAAATACAATATCGGGTCCACGAGCATTGAACCAAAGCAAATAGTCAGGGTATTTTTCATTGAGATGATTGTTTTTCCCAACCGCATTCATGCTGACGGCATGAAAGGTCAAACAGCTTGTCACATTATGCTATGAGTATTACTGACCAAAACATGACCATCTTGTAGACCCAAGAACTCAATCTATATCAGACCAATTCTAGAAAGTGCTTCAATAGACTTTAATCCATACTCTCCAGGAGCTAAAAACTACTTCACCAGACGAGTATTCATACGCTTGTTCAAAGTTATATAAGATTCAACGCCTAAAATCACGCAGAGCAATAAACACCTGACTTTAGGCACACTTGAAAAAACGAACATAGTAAATAAAAGCTGCCATGAAACTTATCAGAGGAGAGAATCTATAATCGGAAACCACACAACTTTCGGATTTATACCAGAGTACTGATGAAGGTAATGGTAAAGGTAGAACACGTTATTCAAGCACACGAAGTCCTGCGGCTAATCACTGCTAGGCCAGTGATAATTCAAGGCCAATTCAGTCCGGAGGGCCTAATCTCTTCTTCGGACCTACTTTACCGCATGATCTAGTCATCTAGTACTGATAATGGGCTCAATTTCCATGAGTCATTGTCAGGCTCACGTTTTCATTACAGGCATGATAGCTCCTCACTAGAGGCTCCTCGTGCGAACGAGAAACCGAATACTTTCAGTTTCAAAAACAATGAGAAAAAATTGAAGTGATCTTCTCATTCTACGCAATGATTCTTCTTATGTATGCTGATCATCGAATGTTTCCATCCTTTTGTTTTATGATGTTTCAAGTTTTCGCGTACATTATTATTATATTTGCCATTTGTTTGTTTTGTATTTACCACAGAAAGGCTTCGCTTCATTAAAATGAACACCCCGAGTTGATTTTACTCTCTCTGCTCTAGCAACGCTCTCTCGTAGACAAAGTAAGCGAGAGAACATCGCCAGAGCGAAGAGTTTCAAATTAGTTTGTGGTGTGGCTTTTTAAAGCAAATTAAAACAAATCGAATGCGCACTTTCTTGTACTCTTCTGTACTTCTTATTCCATTGTTGTGGACTTTCGCATGAACGGATTTGTGGCACGAAAAAGGAATATTTTATAGAATTTCGTAGTACTTTACTATAAATAAAATTATTACCGTACCAAATAAAATATGAGAATATATTATGAGATATATGAACACGCAGGAAACAGGGACGCCCAGTCAAGAGATGGAGGGACGATTTCGTGAAGGCTGCTGGTCCTCAATTCATGCAAATTGCGAGGCACAATCGTTCGGAATGGAGAAATTTCATGGCAACCCAGCTCACCCATTAGCTGATAAAGTTGTTCAATGTCAAAGTTGTTCAATGTCAAAAAAAAGGAACACGTTGATTTCCAGTTTCGCATTTTTGATAGAATGAGTATCGCAGAATTGATTTTGATTCTCTTCCGCATCCTACGTCATCAGGTATGTAGATAAAAAGACATAACTTTGAACCATTAAATCCATCTTATGAAAAGACAATTTTAATAAGAAGAGAGACTAATGCAACAGTAAACTAATGATCAGTAAAGCGAATTGATCCGTAAAACACATCCACAGTATCGATGGAAATGGAGAAGTTATAGAAGGAGAGGGATAGACTCCTGGATTTTGTAAAAGAAAAAGACCAGTGAAGGCAAATGGTGAGCTTACAATTGGGACTGACAAAATTAACTGGATCATTCCATTGTGGGAGAAACTGGGGAGGCATGGGATGAGGAGGGACGGAGGGGAAAGGGATAGGGAGAGACGCGAATTAAAAGTTGGTTGAGGCAGAGGGAAAGGGAGAAATAGATAGATAGAGAGAGAGAGAGAGAGAGAGAGAGAGAGAGAGAGAGAGAGAGAGAGAGAGAGAGAGGGAGAGAGAGAGGCAGAGGGAGAGATTCGGACAAAGAAGTCTTCGAAAATGACTGAGAATAGAGAGAGAGGAATCAGATACGCATGGTCAAATGGAATTATGCATCCATTGGAGTAAAGAATCGGAGATGAAATACAATGGAAGAATCGGACAAAGAAATCGTGGGCTCCGCCCATTTTCTGGAATGTTTATTGAATTGATTGATCAAACCTAATTTCCCCCCCCAGCCAACCCTAGCCGATTTGAAAATCTCGTACTCAAAGAAAGCGAGAGAGCATTGTCAGAGCGGCTCATTTCAATTTTGCTAGAGTAAATTAACGAAAAGTGTATCCAGTGGATCAATGAAGTCTCCAATGCTCACACTATTTGTTTGTCCGTTGGCAAAACTGATTGTTTTCCTTTAAAAATACTTATCCGAAAGCACTCTTCAACAATCCGCTCGGGTATTTTTGACTCTCGTTGAGCACCGCGATACGGGAATGAGCACGACGCGGGATCGACCTATACACCGAGTACGCCGCGGAGTTAAAAAAAACGCCACGACGTGGGGATACGCTCTCATACCGGAGTAAATTTATCTCGGGATATCCCTCATTGAAATGGTCGATGAGATTCTCTCTTCGAGTAATATAATCCTAAATCGTTTTAGGACTTAAAAAGCGGCCCAGTTCTATAATAAAGCTGTGTCTTCTCTCTGCCTCCCTCTTCCTTTCGGACCTCTCCCTCTCCCTCTCCTTCTCCCTCTCCCTCTCCCTCTCCCTTTCGGACCTCTTCCTCATTTTGTATACTTGTCCCTTCACCAGTTAGTTAGTCCATTTCAATGTGGGGGGAATCCGGAAAGAGATGACGACGTCATCTTCGATGTATTATACACAATATTGATTGATGATGATAGAGACAATCAGGAAGTTGGTCATGAAAATGCATGATGGGAAGCAAATTGTTAGGCATAAATAAGTCCTTTTTGTTAGTTAAAGGCACATGAACTAATCTGGTAACGCTCTCTAGCAAAGAAAATGAGACAGCATTGCCGGAGAGGAGAATTTCACCAAAGCGGGGGTGATATTTAACGACTTCATAATTATCAGGAAAGTGCAAGTATGGAAGAACTATAGATACACTTTTAAAAAATACGTTAAAATGATTTCGTCACGACTAATTAGAGAGCGAAGATTGAGTACGAACCGATGTATAATCAAAACGGAAGTAAATTTGAAATATATTAGAACGAAGAATTTCCTCTTTCAAGGAGGATGAAATGTGCATTGAAATGTGCTAATAATTTACCAACTCTGGTATTTTGAAACTTAAAGTCTACTTAAACTCCGCACTTTAAGTAGACTTTAAGTAAACTTAAAGTAAAACGCAAGTCTACTTAAAGTGGTGTGGTATACTGTAATGCATTTCGTCAAATGTTCTTTCACTTTAAGTTTACTTAAAGTCTACTTAAAGTCTGTGACGTAATTTAAGTAGACTTTAAGTTTCAAAATACCAGAGAAGGTCCTTTTCGTTTCACAGTGTATCTCCAAACAATATTATTTTAATCCTCACCCCAAGCAAATTAATAAAAAAAAAATTGTACCCTCCGCATTGGCAACGCTCACTCGTATACAAAGAAAGCGAGAGAGAGAGAGTGGCCAGATCAGAGAGTTTCAAATTAGCTCGGGGTGTTTCTTTAAAGGAAGCGTAACCTAACTCAATGGTCTCTTCATTGCGCACACTATTTCTCTGTTCTCTAACAACGAGAGAGCATTGCGCGTCGAAGAGACCATTGAGTGAGGTTACGCTCCCTTTAAGCGTTTTCGAAAATGACGGAACTTAATAAAACGAATAAAAGGAGAAACCTATAACTTCTTTAATCTAATAATAAATTAATATAATTATGAGGATACCATTGTCACTCTTACTCAGGAGTCTGTATCCATGCATGATAAAATCCGTGCAATTAAAGGCGTGATCTAGCATGGAAATACTCGAATCAAGCATGGATTCCAACAATAGAGTATGTATATACATTGTTCCCCTCGTACCGTTAGGTTTGATCAATCACTGAATACTCTTTAATTTCAGCGTAAATTTGGTCATTTATCGACGTGATCATCATGAAATAATACAGGTTTACAAGCAAACTACTGGTGTAGCATTAGTCCTACTCAGTCGAGCGAACATATTTATTTATCATGAAACATATCTGGACCACGGACATTTCTAGAAATAAAAAAAAATTAGACCAAGGGAACATAATGTATCGAAAATGCATAGTCATCTATCCCAGTACCCTCGCAACCATGATTACGCTACTAGTTTTTAAGTGTCATTAAAGTATTTTACCTTAATCCGATTACTTTCATCTTAACATCTTTTACACATTCCCTTCTCCAATTTTGGGATAATATTGCAAAGGCAAATTTTGAGCACCACACAAGCAAAACTCTCTCATTTCTCAAGCACTCCTGTCCCTCTTATCTACAACTAAACAAGGATACTGAATACTGTATAAGATTTTTCCAGAAACGATGGTAGGCAAGGTAAAAATCCAAAATAGCTCGCGAAATAGTCCTGAGTCAGCACGAGACAAAAACAACAAGTCTATGTAGATAGTAAAAACTGCCCCTCCTCGCCTCTCTAGACGCTCCCTATACCCCCGGCTAAGCTCCCCCCCCCCCCCCGTCTCATACCCCAACCCTCCCTCACCAGGATGACATCATCAAAAATAGGGAGAGGGACTGAAAGAAGAGAGTAAATAATAGCGAAAATAGAGAGCCGTATACGAGGACCGGCAGCAGATCCGTTAAATGGAAATGATACACAACAATTACTCGGCTAAATTGCCCCACTATTATTAATGGGCGAGGCCTGTTGTGCTCTCTCGGCTCTCATCTCTTTTATTGGGGCGGCATAACGTTCCGTAGCACGGGGATGCGGAAGAACACGAGGCATAACAATAGAGGAACGAATTGTTAATGGCTTTATTCACAATAAATGGACGAGAGCTTGCAGCTTACTACAGAGATAGAATCGGTGTCGAGGAAATCGATATCTAGCGGAGGCAGGGTACTGTAGCTAAGATATTATACAGAAATCAGAAAGGGTTACGGTTGAAATGAAGGTAGATTAGTAATAAATCAATTAATGAAATTGAGCAATAGCACCTAGACAGTATTAGCGCTAGTAGATAGATATGCATATACTAGTTTGAAATGTTAAAAGTCAGTTCGTGATAGGGTACGGTATCTTTCGAGTATATGTTACAGATAATCAATCACAAGATAGCGAGGCGGAGATCAATCAATAAATTAAACTAGTACGGTAAATGGTGGGAAATCAATCGATACAATCATCTTCGTGGTGGGACCGCATTCGACAGCACCTGTCGCAGTTGCCTCTTCCGCCCGTCGCTCTCGGATACTGTAGAGGTCGAGGGCAGCGGTGGTTGTGCTGAAAGGACATTTATACGTTATGTACTACGACTTTTGAAATGATTATGATTCACCACTATCAAAACCAGAATATCAAGTATAGCCCCCCCCCCCCTTTATCACACTCTAGATCCACTGCTTATTGTTAGTTGAACACATACATGGGCTGGCATTGCCGCTGGAAATGAAAATCGGGGGGTCGGAAGCAAAAATGGAGCATTTATACGTCATTTTGAGTGATTTTTTTGGAAAATCGGGGGGTCGGGTGCCAAAAATCGGGGGGTGTATTGCCGCTAGCGGCAGTGGTGCCCATGTATGGTTGCACTTGATAAAGTGTTAAACAAAACAAAACCCCTGCCAAGATAACACAACTTTTTGCACGTCAATACAAAATTATATTATATTCTCCGAGGCCTTAACTTCATTTAAGCTGATAAAATGGACGGTACACATATACTCTTTCAAAATAACCAATTCAAACTCCCAGAAGAACGGGACTACAGCATACATTTTCATACCCTCACAGTGTGAGGATCCATTCACTATATAGGTCTCATTTTCAGGATAAACCCACAATATAAGGCTCTTTTATTATGCGAAATATTACAATTTAAGCGAAAAATAGCGATTTTTCTAAATCGACCGACTCTATTAAAAAAATCCGGTGAGGGCCTCGGAAATGTATGTACAGTACCTCTATTCTGTCCTCCTCCAGCCGCTGATCTACCACTAATCAATGGAGGATTTATCGATGGGACCGCACCGACAGTAGACGAGAATAGACCCAAGCCCTGATTCTCCTCATCTGCAAGAGATCAAAGATCAGAGATCAAACTACAAAACAAATGATAGATAAACAACCATAATACAAAACGTGCTACCGTGAAGGTATTTAAGCAAACAAAATTCATATTCTTACAATTAGATTGAAAGAAACAAAAATTTTTAAAAAACTACAAACCTCATAAAAATAAATAAATAAATAAATAAAACCTCCTATCCGTCGACTCGGAGCCATGCCCATCATTATCTCACGGTAGCTTGACGCGATGCGCTTCTGTAAGAAATCAAAGATCAAACTATGACGAATGGACGAATTATGGAACATGACCCTTTCACCTACCAAATGTACTGTAATGCACTTTGGCCCTCTTAAGAATAGAACCACTTATTTTCTTGACGGTTATGCTTTATCCCCTTCTCCTATTGTTAAAGACTTAGGTATTCACATGACCCCAAATCTTAAGTTTAATGATCACATCTCCATTATTGCTAATAGAGCCAGACAAAGGGCAAATATTCTATTCAAGACAATATATTCTAATTCAAAAGAAATCTTTCTTAAAGCTTATTGTGTTTATGTTAGACCCATTCTTGAATCATCTACTGTTGTATTTAATCCCACCTCTAAGCACCTTACCAACTATCTTGAAGATGTCCAACGTAATTATACCAAAAGAATGTTAGCTAAATGTCGTTTACCTCCTTCACCTTATCATGATAGACTTTTGTCCCTTAATCTCTCTACTCTTGAATATAGGAGAGCTATTTATGACATTCAATTTATACATAATACTATGCATAAGATTAATTTGTTCGATTCATCTAATCTGTTTTCTGTTCTTCCCTCACAACACAACCGTCTATCTCATCCACTTCGTATTGTTCTCCCAAGTAGGATTTCTACTACCCATACGACATGTGCCTCTAGAAGTATAGATACTTGGAATACGCTCCCCTCCCAATTAGTTTTTTCTCCCCCCAAACCCTTCCGTGCAGGGTTATCAAATCTCCCCTCCAACCTCATCATTAAAGATTCTCGTATTCGTCCCTAAACCCCCATCCTTTAAAACTGCCACCGAGCCAAAACCGAAATCGCCTTATGCGACGGAAATCCATCTATCCCTCTTCTGATCCTATACATATCACCTTTTATTATTATATTTGATGGAATAAAGAAATAAAATAAAACTACACTTCAGAAGATCGCAGGCCATACTACACTTCGGAAGATCAAAGATCAAGCTACACTTCGAAATATCAAAGATCAAGTTACACTTCGAAATATCAAACTACACTTCCAAAGATCAAAGATCAAACTACACTTCGAAAGATCAAAGATCAAACTACACTTCGAAAGATCAAAGATCAAACTACAAAAGCATCAACTAGCCTGCATCTCAATGTTCATTTCCTCCACTCGTTGATCGAACCGTTGCTGCCATTCAGTATTCTGAAATAAGTAAATATTATAAATTTATCAAAAATGAAATAAATAATAAATAATAAAAACATGAGAGAAAAGTTAGCTCCGGGTGTGGCTAGAACAGCCATACTGACATGCATAATAATAATAATATAATAATAATTAGGCATATAATTGAGTACCACTGTAAAGGCACACCCCGAGCCAAGTTTACTCTCCGCATTGCCAATACTCTCTTGCAGACAAAGAAGGCGAGAGAGTGTGGTCAGAACAGAGTTTCAAATTAGCTCGGGGCGTGTTTAACATTTAAGCAAATATCGATTGAAAAACAAAAAAAAACAACAACCATACCTTCGCCTCGCTCGCTCTCACTCGATCCGCGTATCGTTCCGCGCGCTCTCGCTCTTGACGCGCGCGTTCTTCCGCGTCGCGCTGACGCGCCTGCGCCGCCTGGTACTCCTTCGCCATCTCTTGACTGTAAAGAGAGATACTTGCGGTTGAGTTTGGCGCGAAACATTATTTTTCAAAACATACCGTATCCTCTCCATCTCCTCGTTCACACGACGCTCATTCTCGGCGAGTTTGCGGTTCTGGAATTATTACAGTAACCCATAAAAATGTATAATCGATAAGTCAAGGCTACAGTAGGCCAATACAACTGGCAAGGGACTCACCGCCACTCACATCTCCACGAAAAGAAGAGGGTATAAACTTTAACAACCTGCAACTTTTTTGGGATGCCTATTTGGCAAATTTTGAAAACGGATTTGAGATCAGTGCGTTCGACTTAATATACCCTGTTCTTTTCATGAAGATCGGGAGATGTGAGTGGTGTTGGTTCCCTTGTGGGATAAAAATCGATGGAGAGAATTCAAGACACCATTATTCATTATTCTTGTTTTAACTTATGGATAAATAAATAAATAAATACCGCTTCACGTGTCGTCTCCTGCACAAATTTGTCCTCGTTGATGCGGGCGGCGCGCGCCGCGTCCGCGTGACGTCCGGCCTCCTGACGCGCGTCCGCCTCACGCGCTGCGGTCTCGCGGATGCGCTGCTCCGCGTCGTCGAGCGCCTTGCGCAATCCTGAATTAGGAGAAATGAATGAATAATTCGTCTTTAGTCCAGTAATAATTAATTATTATTGGACCATAGGTCGAAAAGTATGTTACAAACTCCGAAGCACCCATAGGTCGAAAAGTATGTTACAAAGCACCAAGCCTGACCGCATTTTGAGCCAAAATTTTCACATAAATCGTAGAACCTGACCGCATTTAAGCCAAAATTTCACAAAAATGGTACTCCCGATTACCTCCACTCATCACTTCATCAACAAATCCCAGTATCTTCAAAAACCGGCTTTCCCATCACCCCATCATTTACGAATTACGTCCTTTGTAAATCCCCCCCCCCCCAGTCTGGAGAGTCAATATTATATTATATCATGTTCTTTATCCCTTTGAATTTTCTCATGTCTCGTTGCGCCTCGGGCGTAGATAAATTAATTAATTAAAAATCGAAAAGCGTGACCGCATTTTGAGCCAAATTTGCTAAAAATCAAAAAGCCTGACCGCATTTTGAAAACCGATTACCTAGCTATTCGACATATGGAACATACATTTTCGGCGCCCTCACTGATTCTTTTGTATATAGTGGGCCGAGTTAGGAAAATAGTTATTTTTCGCCTAAATTGTAATCTTTTGCATAAAAAGTGAGCCTTATATAGTGGGTCGATGCTGAAAATAAGCAGTATATAGTGGGTCGATCCTCACATTGTGAGGGTATGAAAATGTATGATATGGAAGCACCTGACCGCATATTGAGCCAAAAATTCCCGAAAAATCGAAAATCCTGGCCGCATTTTTAAAATGTGTAATGTAGCTATTCTTATTTATTTATTTATTTATTTATCCATCAGTTAAGCAAGAATAATGAATGAATCAAGCAATAAGGGAGTGATGGAGTTCCATTATTTTATTTGAACTAAAGAATAACAGATAAGTTTAAAAAATTGATTAATAATCAGCCAGTTGAATTCGTGTCCCAGCGCATATTCATCCACTGCGCGCAATGCAATATATAATGATTAAAAGCAAAACAATTAAAAAAACTTACTGGCGATTTCCGCTTTGGCCGCTTCATAGGACGCGGACGCGGCGTCTCGTTGAGTCGCCGCGACACGCGCGGTTTGCTGCAGATCGGCGAGGTCCTGCAAATGATGATCAGGTCATACATAGGTCGAATCGAATCAAGTTAAATTAATATTATTAATAGAAGTACAAGAATAAGTACGCATGCACTTTAAATATATTTGTTTTGATTAAATAAGTTAACAAGCAATGTGCCCTATGGTGTTTTCAAATACGCATTTTTAAAATGCGGTTAGGCTTTTCGATTTTTCGGCTCAAAATGCGGTCAGGCTTCGTAGTTTGTAAAGTACTTTTCGACCTATAGATCAGGGCGAGCATCGTAATCATGTCACTTCCTAGACTAGCTTAACACGACCATCAGCAAGCAATCAATAAATCAATAAATTAATCAATAATCTATAAAGATCTACCGTACCTTATCCAGCTGATCTCGCCTCCTCTCCGTCTCTCGCAATCTCTCCTTCAGTGACTCGTTCTGCTCCGCAAACTGCCTGAAATAATGATTCAAATAAAGATACTTAAAAGTGCAAATATGGGTTTCCAGGCGCATTAAATTAAAAATTAAATAATGTTATACAAATTAAACAGTAATTGTGTCTTATACGCCCCAGGAAAAACAACTCTTGCAATGATTGACACCGATTCGCCTTGGCGAATGACATCCTTCAAAGACTTATCTAACAGATCCCATGCGTTCTATTGAAGGAATAAATATTATTATTATTATTATTATTATTATCGACCTTCTAACAAACAACCAACCTCCGCTCTCCTTCCGCCTTCTCCACTCTCGCCAGCAATTCCATCTCCTTGGCGCGAACTTCCGCCAGCAGCACTGCCACTTCGTCGTGCGCCTGACATATGACAGAATCGGGTTACGGTAGATTTATCAAATGCAACATACATTGCCATACCCTCGCAGTGCGAGGATTGACCCACTAGATAAGGCCCATTTTAGGCCACTTGATAAAAAAGGAAGCTAAAAATGACGATTTTTAAGCGGAAATAACGTGAATCAAAAATGTGAATCAGCCCACCCTATTTTTTTGTGAATCAGCCCACCCTATTTCGAGAATTGACCCATTATATAAAAATAGACGGCGAGGGTAACGAAAATGTATGATGACAGAATCGGGTTACGGTAATAATAATAATAATGATAATTTATTCACGTCAAGCGATCATCGCTAGGTGGGGATGGAACGAGCAAGTCATGATTATTCATACCATACGTGGGTGGGCATTGCCGCTGGAAATGAAAATCGGGGATCGGAAGCAAAAAATGGAGCATTTATACGTCATTTTGAGTGATTTTTTTGGAAAATCGGGGGGGTCGGGTGCCAAAAATCGGGGGTGTATTGCCGCTAGCGGCAGTGGTGCCCACGTATGATTCATACTCCACCATGTCGGCCCGATAATTCTTGTCAAATCGTCTCTCCATCTCGGTGGAGGTCTTCCTGCAGCCCGAGAGCGGGATAACAGAGCGGGATAACGGGATAACGGGTTACCGTAGAATTATCAAATGCAATGATGCCTTATCAATTTATAGAGTAAAGTCGGGGTGCAATAGACCCGGTGAAGTCGTGTTTAGCAGATATATTATTATGACGAGATCAATAATGCTCTGATTAAATCCAGCAATTACGTATTTGTCCAAAAACAACAGAACAACTTGGTGGTGACTAAACCCGGTGAATCTCCGTTTCTATACTATTATAACACCTTCAGAAGCATCGGTTCACCTTGGGATAATAGACATCGAAGACCTTCCTCGCGTACGTCTCCGATTCGGCCAATTTCTTCTCGAGATCGGAGATTCGCTGAGATTGCAGGGCCATCTTCTTCTCCGACAGATCAGACTTCTGAAACGATCAGCACATTATTGATTGATCTACAGCTTACAGTTTTCTTTTCAAGATTAACTAACAATAAACAGTAGGGATTACTGAATAAGGAATCATCATGAGATGTGTCCATTCTACGCTATTCCATAAAAATAATGATTGGAGAGAAATGCATACATTTTAGTGTCAAAATTGTATTTATTGGTCTGTCAAATATCAGGGAAAAGAGTATTACAAAATGGGCCGATTGCATTATAATAATTTTATTATAATATAATTATTACAAAAGATTTCTTAATGCAAACCTCCAACTCTCGACAAAGAAGATCACGCGCATCTTGCAGCGAGAGCATCTACAAATATATAAATAGCAAATATAGAGGAGCAGACATTATTCTGTATCCAACATCCAAGATAAATCAATCGATAATCACGCACCCTCACATGGCTCTCCTTCTGCTTGTAATCGACGAAGCCAAAGCGACTATCCCACTCTGTGATTGCTGCCTGCAATTATTGATTGATTATATTTAAAATAATCTTAATACGTTGAAATATGAAGATGACAGTCATAGATGGGCGGAGTACCTGGAGCTCGATTCTACAACGGGAATACGAACGAGAAAAAAGGTTAATATTACCCCTTCACTTTTTTTCCAAAGATTTCACTTAAACGTCATTTTTAACAGGGAGCATTGCACAAATTTTCGAAAAGCCCTAATTTTACAGGGGCCACCTACATGTCGGCGCCCATGTATGGGCTAGATTATGGATTGCTCATTCCAATCAATCGATAACGGCACAAACCTTCGTCTTATCCAGCGTATCCAGACCGTCGGCGACCTCGTTGAAGCACGCCGAGAGACGCTCTTCGAAGCTGGAAATCAATCGATATCGATTAATTATCGATCGCTAATGACTACCGTAACTTCAACAAACGATTACTGTATCCGTACAATCGATAATCATATCCCAAATGGGTGACTACCGTAACCAAACCAATAGAGCAATTTATTATCGTTCTCGTTATCATATTCATTATCACTTCATTTTGCGCTTTCATCATCACACGTTTCATTGTTTGTTCATGAATACGTATAAATATTATTATTATTATTATTATTATTATTATTATTAGAAACCGTACCGATCCGCGAGAAGGGAAATGGGCGCCATCGCTGTGGAGGGTCCGGCAGTGGGATTGAGGCCGGCTGCTGGAGGGCTGAACTATCTTTTATTTATTTATTTATTTGATACACCCGTGACAGGTGCGACAGCAAATACAGAAGCGATAGGAGAAATAATATAAATAACAGAATGGACTTGGGGAAGGTCTGTTATCATTGATAAGTGAAGTTTCTAAAGAATCGTTCTTACAATACAAAGTCATAGGGAAGTTTAAGACAATCTACTTTTTAAAAAACCCAAGTAAATTAAGAGAGATGTTACACTACTACAGCTAGGAGATGAGAAATAAAGAAGTGAAAGAGAAAAACCAACAATAGTGCAATATCAGGAATAAATGCACATGATGAGTTCAAAAACATCAAAACTCACTCAGAGTTGGAGAATAATCTGCGTGAATGAGACAACGTCGATCGTTGACTGTCCCTGTAAATACCA
This sequence comes from Parapristionchus giblindavisi, assembly GCA_943737045.1. Taxonomy (NCBI): domain Eukaryota; kingdom Metazoa; phylum Nematoda; class Chromadorea; order Rhabditida; family Diplogasteridae; genus Parapristionchus; species Parapristionchus giblindavisi. The sequence goes on from CALSFV010000671.1 coordinate 78,931, forward strand.
GATTGAGTTAATCATATGTTTTCGGCACTTCAATATATATTCAAGCTCGAATTAATGTGTTTAAACATTTGAACTTGGTCAGTTTTGTTGCATCGGCCATACTAATGTTGTACAATATCATGAATAGTTATTATTAATATTTATAATAATTCAATTGTCATTGGAAAGATGGGATACCTGACAACTCCTAGAATGTTCCCTGCTTCGGCGCCTGACGGAAGTGATTGATCGGGGCTCACACTACAATTAGAGGTATTATTAATTATAAATTATAATATTTATTTATTTTATTTATGGTGGCAGTTTATAATGGGAAGGGTTTCAGGTACAAATTCGAGAAATTTGAATGACAGCATTGGGAGGGAGATTGATCAACCCTGCAGGGAAGGGTTTTGGTTGAGAAGAAACTAATTCAGATATCGAACATATTAGATTTAATATCAAACAAAAGTAAGGATAGGAAAAGCATATCCATGTGTTATCCTCTCTGGAATGGTTCGACTTATAGCCTGCATATATTGGATAACAATGGTCTAGTGCAATTAAATATCAAGGAATAATAACCGTGAAAAGTAAAAGATTGGAAACTCACTTGACTTGTTGGTCCCTTGTCGATTTCTTCATTGATGAAGCGAGACGCGCACGCGCCTCCTCCACGCCGCGGTCCATGCCGACTTAGAAATAAATAGTAATTGAATACAATTAGTTTTAAAATTAAATGAAAGACAGAGTGCGAATAGAAACAGTGAAATACAAGAAAACTAGAGTATATCGTATGCTTAGTCGAATATAGGGACAAAGAAAAAGTTTCACGATTAATTTTGTGAAGGTTAAAACCAATATTTCATGAAAAAAAGACAAACAAAGGGCAAGAAATACTAATTTTAAGCTCGCGCTGAAAAGATAATGAAACGCGCACTGACTGTCTGTGGTCTCTCAACGCGCGTTACTCTCTCGCCAACCGTATGCTCTGCTAGTTCAACTAGGGTGTGCGTAGGTCACAAGATTGATTTTGCGATTAGGAAGTGGATCTTTTTTTAAAATTTAACCAATTCATTAATTGTTTTTATAAATCTAGTGCATTACCAACAACGGTAAAATTACAGTAACAATGACAAATTATGGAAAAAAAATGTCTATACTTTTCCTTTCTAACATCTCAATCAAAAATGTAACAATAACTCTTGAATTTACATACATTTCAAATCGTATTGTTTAAAAAATTGTTTGTGGATTATGCTATACTACTTTCGACGAAAATAGTGTTGATAGGTTGCACGGGGAATAATTACCCCGACCCTTTACTGACAATGATTATGCGATGTGAGAGACAAGAAATGATTGAATTACTTATTATTAACCATAATTACAATCAATGACGAGTTTACAGTTTTTTTAACAGTTTGACCACATTTATCAAGATTAGGCTCCGATGTGCATGTTGGGCCACTCCTGACTTCTTGCTTGTCTCAGGAAAGTAGGACCGGCGATTCGATGCATGAAGACATCCTTCCATCTTACTGGTGGACGTCCGCGTCCCCTTGAAGATAGATCGCTGGAATTATTAATGAATTATTGATTTATCGATTGATGGAAATAAGAAAGAGGATGATTTCTAGCGATGGATAATTCCGTTAGGAGAAAAGATAAAGAGGAAATTATTCCCTATTTTGTAAGGGATTTCTCTGAGAGTATATCAAGAAGAATGTAATGAATAATAAGAAGTATACATATCGTACATGCAAAAATAGTTGTATCATGAACGGTGTGAATGGATCTGAACGGATCAGGCCGATCAACCGGGATTGTGAGCGAGTCGGCCATTTTCGTTATTTTTCTTTCTTTTCATTGTTTTTCTTTTCATAGAATCTACTATATTGAAATACATTAGGCCAAAATATTGCGATTTAACAAAAATCATCATTTTCGCGAGGAATAAATTGCTCCAATGAACCAAAACTGACCCATTTATTCAGCGTATAATCAGAACAATTTATTCATTTGTAAAGCAATGATTTTTGCTAAATCATCTTTAGCCTAAATGGCAATATTTTGGCGTGATTTCTTTCAATACAGTAGATTCGAAGGAAAGAAAAACAATGAAAAGAAAGAAAAAATAACGAAAATGGCCTTCTCGCTCACAATCCCGTCTGATCGGCCTGATCCGTTCAGATCCATTCACACCGTTCATGATACAACTATTTTTACATGTACGATACAGTGGCGAATCTGCCGGCCGCCTCGACCACCTTTTTGAGTGAGTCGACGGCGATGAGCTGGTTGATCTCCCTCGCCTATTCGTTGTATTCAGCCTCCGTGAAGGATGGTTCCTGAGGAGAGAGAAGATACTAATGAGCGCCTCCTGCAAGGATACAGTTGGTGAGAGATGAGGGGGGAGAGGGAGAGGGAGAGGGAGAGGGAGAGGGAGAGGGAGAGGGAGAGGGAGAAGATGGATGTTCTGATCTTTGATCTTTAATCATTCTCATTGATAAAGATTAAATGTAATGTGTAGTACTGGTATAATGGATCAGATATGATTGGAATCGTTAGTTATTCCCTTCATTTCTCGATCTGTCTTACCAGTTCGCACTATATTGATTGTTCAGTTCATTAAATTAATTACCACATACGAAGAGATTCCGCAGTCCCTCGCGATTTCTTTCCTTGCTGAAATTCGTCCACTTAAATTCTTGGCCATTCGCCCACTCTCACAATCAGCTACATACACACATCTCCCGCTGTGATCAATATTATTATTATTATTATTATTATATCCCTTTACAATCATGACAATATGAAAAAAGGATATAATATTTATCTCCCTCGTAGCAGAGAAAACTGATATTTTTGCTAAAGACAACTGTGCTTATAGCATATATTTTAGCTTATGGACATTGATAAAATTTCTCCCAATATGAGCAAAATACGATTGGATGCTCAGGTACCCTTATTTTTTTTTAAAAGCCACGCCCGAGCTAATTTTACAATAAAGCGAGAGAGTGAGGTCAGAGCGTAGAGTTTCAAATTAGCTCGGAATGCGCTAATTTGCACCTGCTAACAAACAGATTTCTGACGATTTAGCGAATTTTTGTTACAAAAAGGGTATCTGTATTTATTATCACTATTCAAATTCATTTATCATTTCAAACTTACAATTAAGTCAGATGAGTAATGATGCGATTAGCATCCTGCATAGGCATCACTTTTATCATTATC
>CALSFV010000672.1:0-78035 GCA_943737045.1 Parapristionchus giblindavisi
GCTAATGGTCTATTTATGGTCGTTATATGCTCTGTTGGGAGAGTGCTGAGATAGAAGATGTTGGTTAATGTTGATGACGAAGAGATGATGAAAACACCTCCAGAAGAATATCTATTAAAGGGCCATCCCGAGCTAAACTCTCCACGCTCTCTCGCTTGCTTTGTCTACGAGAGATAATGGTCAGAGTGGAGGGTAAAATTTTTTCGGGCATGCCTTTTTCACTGCTACTGGCCAATATAGAAGACGATTCAAATAGATTATAGACATACAAATGTACTCATAGAATTAGCAAATCAAAAGTAGTATTAATAATATACTTTATGCGTATAATTTCTGATAAAATATTTGATAGGTAGTGTAGTACGCATAAATACGATTGAAAAGTCAATATTTGGATGATTTTTACAGTAATTAGTCGGAGCGAGATTCACTGTTTCGCCCATCGGGTTCCAGTTTCAATGATCTTTCAAAAATACGGACACATGTGTGTAATTAATGGTAATGACAACTGGTGATGTAACCCCGAATTTGAAACTCGCAGCTCTGGCTTCTTTGACTGCGAGAGAACGTTGTCAGAGAACGGGAGAACCTGATCGTCACGTCTGACTGATGTCTTCTTCCTCAGTCATCGTCTGTCTTTTAAAGGGAGCGTAACCTCACTCAATGGTCTCTTCTCGAACAAAGAACAGAACACATGAATCATTGCTTGATCTCTCTTGCTTCCCATCATTCCATAATTTTATTTTCTCTTTCACCTCTCTGTTTATCGTTAAAGATAAATAAATCATTATTATTATTAACAGAGAAATAGTGTGCGCAATGAAGAGACCATTGAGTGAGGTAACGCTCCCTTTAACGATATGGTCCGTGATCGCGATGCCTCTCAATTGCCAAATGTAACGACGCATTACGTGTGACAGACGCATTACGTGTGACAGACGCATTACGTGTGACAGACGCATTACGTGTGACAGATAGTCTTCGTCTACAGTCATCGTCTGTCTTTTAATTATTATTGCTATAATCTTACCGTCTCCTATGATAATCTCCACCTAATACCACCTGTAAAATAGGCTGAATAAAGCTGGTAATTGTTCTGTTTTACTGACGGTGTAGTTGAGATTGGTGGAGAGATTGAGAGAGGGCAAGAAAGAGAGGGAGAGATAGAAAGAGAGAAAGAGAGAGAGAGAGAGAGAGAGAGAGGGGGGGGGGGGGAGAGAGAGAGAAAGTCCGAGAACCACGGTTACTACAACAGTACTCGAGAGAATCGGATGTGGGAGAGATAGACAACATGAGGAAGAGAATGGACAATTGAAATTTCAAGGATTCCAGAAAGAATAAGAAGAGTGAAGAATTTGAATGATAATTATAGGGTTATATCAAGTTATGTTTAGTGTTTTGTAGAAACATTTTACAGGGTGGGGATTAATTATGGTGACACCGTAAAAAACGGAATACCTTTATTCAAAAAAAATCGAGTTCCGTTCAAATGTATACCAAATAATCTTCAAACATCTAGGAATACATTAAAACAATCATTACTCGATTCTGCCTCCATTGGGCTTGATGACGTCCTTGAGACGGGAGGGGGTAAGCGTCTCTCACCGTACGCGGGTAGGGCAGACCCTCATGATCGCGTTCTCCGATGAGAAGCTGTTCATCGTGCAAGCCACCTATAACCCCCAGAGTCATCGAGTGCTTTCTACGGACCCCCAGGTTGTTAACTACAATGGCTGGATTGTCCATACCACCTCCAAACCCATAAAAACTAATGGTTTGGACAGGGACTTTCGCCTCCCCAAAGACATGCCTGTTTTTTTGTGACTCCGAGTGCCAAGATCAAAAAGAAGTGCCTAGGGATGATAGTCAAGCTCCCATGGAGCCGTTCCCACTTCGGAAACAGCTCGTGGACCTCCGAGCAGGATGGAACGCCAGTTTATAAGGCAAAGATCGTTAAGGCGTGGTGAAAGGAACAATTTTCCGAATTCATCAGAGGAGATTATTGGCTGCCTCCTAGCCCGATCTCAGCAAGTGGTCTACTCAGCCTGGGGCATGTTGGAGTATAGGTCCTGCACTACTCCCCACTCAACTCTGGAGTCACTGAAGAAATCCTTGGAGAAGGAGTGGTCGAAGATGAACACCACCTACCTGCGTACAGTGAGAGAGGTGTACCCCTCCCGTCTCAAGGACGTCATCAACCCCAATGTAGCAGAATCGGGCAATGATTGTTTTATTGTATTCCCAGATGTTTGAAGATGATTTGGTAGACATTTGAACGGATCTCGATATTTTTCAAAAAAGATATTCCGTTTTTATGGTGTCACCATAATTAATCCCCACCCTGTAAATAAACGTGCCAAGTTAGCTACGACCGCTTCCCTAGCCATCGGTTAAAAGTCAAATCTAACCGAACTATGCAACCACAGTACGAATAGATGGTGTGAAATGTCATATGAGTATGATACAAACCATATTGAAAGGAGACAGTCTGAACAACCTCCTCTACATTGGCGAGATGAGGTAAGAAGTGTTATGGGATCGTTCTGGTGGGCTATGCATATGGATGATGCTGATCGCATCGTTACTCATCTGACTAAACTGACAAGGCAGAATTATAGATAGCACACATCTCCGTGAATACAAAACAATTTTCTGTAAAATTTTAGGTGCCCCGGAATCCGAGCTTAAAGTTCATTGATACGCCACGGAAAGGCGCATGCCCCACGTTCTTTCTCATGTCTATAGCGCAGCACAAATCTCCTTCTTTAAGTCTGATATGATTAATGAATTTGAAAAATACAAACAATCATCAGAATGTGGAAGAGATGATCTCATTGTCAGTTTGTTCTACTATTCACTCTTTAAGTAGATATCAGAATATCCTCCACTACCTTTCTCTCTATTCCTCTCATTCTCACTCTCCCACTCACTCTCTCCATCTCTCTCAACACCTATTCCCCTAAGTCCTCTCCTCCATCCTTTCGTTTACATATATAGTCTGAAACGGTACAACGATGGGGTGAAGAGGGGACATCGACTGATCCTCAAGAGGTTCATTGATGCATTTATTGGACAATTGAATGATGTGTTCACACGACAGTAAAGTCTATTATACTCTCTAAATACTTTCTTCAAGAGTTGCGAAACGAAACAAAAGTTGAAAAATCTTCACGTTTTACACCCATTTTTCGAGTTCTTTTAATGTTTTTTTAAGATTAAAATCAATTGTTTTAAACAACATTTAAAATTTTTTATTTCAATAGACTACCTTAAAGAGAATATACACAGAGATCTTTTCAGAATTTTAAATAACAATCCTACCGCTTCCATAAAGTTTGGCTCTTTTTTCGAACTTACAAGGGAATCCTTTCAGCTCGCGGAAAGCAATCCAGATAAAAATTTGCACAGGCATTGTTGAAAGCAATAGAAAATGATATGTGAAGTCGGAAAATGCAGCAGGGCAATACCCGAGCCGCAGCAACCATCCAAACTTGGTCAGACTTGGCGCGCATTCGCCGCCAACGATTTGAATTTATTGTTCCTATCTCTGAAGAATGGTATCAACTTGATTGGTGAATGCATTGGAAAGTACATTACAGACAAAAATATTCCGAAAAAGATAACATCAAAGCGGTAAAGTAGGTCCGAAGAAGAGATTAGGCCCTCCGGACTGAATTGGCCTTGAACTATCACTGGCCTAGCAGTGATCACCCGCAGGACTTCGTGTGCCTTGAATAACGGGTTGTACCTTTACCTTTTACCTTTTATTCGATTAATGTTAATTCAAATGGGTAGATTAAGGCCGATGAAGAGGATGGGCATGAGAATAGAAAGACCGGAGGCTTCATTCGACGGAACTTCGGCAGATGAAACTTCTGTAGACGATGCTTCTGTAGGCCAACTGAGTCCAGCTGTAAAATATATTATAAATATAAAAGAAAATTCGAGTGCTTCTTGAACCATGGATCTCCAAATCTTCGTGATAACGATGAACGTCCTCTCAATTGCCACCGATGGAAGGTCAGTTCTATTCTACCACACTATGAGAAGATTAGAGCAGGAACCGCTGATCTTTGCGAATTTCGTATGAAGGTGAAAGAGGAAGACGACTGGACAGTCGATAAGCTGGATAGATGAGGGCAACTCACGAGATACGATGCGCTCCTTGGAGAACCCTAATGGCGACCCGGCTACCCCCAAAAGAGCTGAATAAAGTTGTTATAATGTAATGTAATGTAATCGATTTTTCGATTTTTCGACTTTTTTCGAGAAAATTTCTCGTCGAGAAATTTCTCGATTTTTATTCGAGAAATTCGAGAAAAACTTAAAATTTAAAATCAAATCAAATCAAATCATTTATTTTCCTGTATAAGAAAGAATGGGATGGTATTGGGTTCTTCTTATCACGTTAGACGGGGAGAACCCAATACCATCCCATTAAAATAGATATAAACTTCTATCAACAGTGAAATATGTGCTTAATAAATTCCCTTTAAGAGTCAAATTGCTCGAGAGATGAGGGCAACTCACGAGATACGATGCGCTCCTTGGAGAACCCTAATGGCGACCCGGCTACCCCCAAAAGAGCTGAATAAAGTTGTTATAATGTAATGTAATGTAATGTAAATGTTCTTGATTATTTTTCAGATTATAGCCCAGGGGTGTGCATTTCTTGTTTCTCGATTTTTCGACTTTTTTCGAGAAAATTTCTCGTCGAGAAATTTCTCGATTTTTATTCGAGAAATTCGAGAAAAACTTAAAATTTAAAATAGATATAAACTTCTATCAACAGTGAAATATGTGCTTAATAAATTCCCTTTAAGAGTCAAATTGCTCTTACTACGACATGGCATTGTCTTATTGATTGCAAATTGCCAAATAGAACTTTAATTCTCTAATTTTTCTTAGTGTTAAAGGGATATATATCCCCTTGGTGGGTTGCCACATCTAAATTATTCCGGTTTCATGTATTCACTGTTACTATTTTTGATTTGGACAATGTTATCACCTATAAATGTTGTTATTGTTGGAAAAGAGACAAAAGTTATGAAAACTTATTTTATTATATTTTTATATTTTTTCTCGATTTTTCTCGAATTTCTCGGATTTCTCGAAAAAATAAATCGAGAAATCTTATTCGAGAAATTTTTCTCGAAAATTTTTTCTCGCACACCCCTTTTATAGCCCCACCCGGCCGCAAAAACGTCTATTTCTAAAATTCAAAATCAGCTGTAATACTGATACCAATACATTTCACCTTTTTGTTAGAAGCGCAACACTCCTACTGATAACAATGGTTCAACTTTTATTGCCATAGATCATCTCCCAACGGATTTATGATCCGTTGACGAAATGAACGCACCCCCCCCCCCAAGGAGTGCCTAGGGAAGATGGGGCAATGATTGCTTTATTGTATTCCTAGATGATTGAAGATTAAAAATTTAAAAAAAGATATTCCATTTTTAAAGTGTGACAATAATTAATCCCCACCCTGTAATAAACATTTCACCTTTTTTGTTAGAAACGCAATTGAAAATAAACGAACCACATGCGTAGGATCTGACATCCTCGTTGGAGCCGTGCTGTCGATCCTTTTCATTGCCAGTCCAAGCTACAATATTTATTTCGTGATCACAATATTTCTTAGCAAATTCGTTGCAGAGACTGAAATAATTACGCATAAATGGAATGTGAACAGCTATGAATTTCACTCACTCCGTTTTGCAATACCCGTCAAGATAACGCTTGTCACTCTGGAGAGAAATATTGATTAGATGTGATAATTACAGCTAGCCAATCATCAGTTACCGCACATTGAGTTTTTTAATGGAACCCCGGTACACTAACAACTTTATCGTAATGTTGTCTCAGAAAAAAATGAAAAACAAACGAAAAATACATCCAATCAATCTTTGAAAAATTTCTTCTAATTAATATTTTACTTTTTTTTAACATTTAATCACTTTATCAAGATCAACTAAGCGGTGGGTCACCGACTCTGTAGTGAAATGAAATTAAAAATATTTAAAAAAAACTGCCTTACTCCGCGATCTACTCGAATGGGGTACTCTTCCCTATTTATAACAATATTGCTATTAGATGTTGCACCTAATTGATAAAGAAAAGAAGTAAATTGTGGATGAATTCCTTGTTTTTGTAAAGATTCTAGTACCGATTTTGTGTAGATAGAATCAAAAGCCTTATGTGGTGTTAAAATCTTGGAAAAGTAGATGGAAAAGTGAAAAGTAGTGTTAATTTTGTGATTGTAAAAGTAGTTTGGAAAAGTAGTTTAGCTTCGTAATTTCAGTGTAAAAGTTTGTAAATTATGAAGTATGCTACTTTTCCAACTACTTTTACAATCACAAAATTAACACTACTTTTCACTTTTCCATCTACTTTTCCGAGATTTTAACACCGCATTAGCAATTAGTAGTTACTACTAGCCTTTTCTTGAAAATAACAAGGAATTTTGCAATTTTCAACGAATATTAATGTTATTGAAGGTTAAGTGACTTCTAGGATCGCCTTCAACTCTATGGAAATGTGACGAGAAAGCATTTTCCCCGATTATATGAGATCCACATGAGCGGTACTGAACACAAAAAATGCTTGCCTCACTTGAAGTAGCGCATCCAAGTAAAATTAATAAAGGCTCTGCGATTGTGCCACACGCATGTTCACATTCCTCTGTTACACGAGATAATGTCAAATTTAAGATAGCCTCTCCTCTGGTATTTTGCCACTTAAAGTCTACTTAAACTTTCCCACTTTAAGTAGACTTTAAGTAAACTTAAAGTGAGACGTAAGTCTACTTAAAGTGGTGTGGTATACTGTAATGCATTTCGTCAAATGTTCTTTCACTTAAAGTTTACTTAAAGTCTACTTAAAGTCTGTGACGTAGTTTAAGTAGACTTTAAGTGGCAAAATACCAGAGTCGCGCGGATTCTTTGTATAGACGCTGCTCCTCCTCTGTCCCATCAGGATCTCCCTTAATATCTATATCTGCTGTGTAACATTTGATCCCGAAGCTGAAAAAAGATAAACATAAGCTCGATGCATGCTTGGATATTAACATGCTTAAAGTAACACCCCATGTTATAACTCTCCGCTCTGGCCCCACTCTCTCGCTTTCTTTGTCTATTGCCAATGCAGAGAGCTAAATTACATAGCTTGGGGTGTGCCTTTAAGAGACTGGATGTATGAGAGAGGATCACGATATTAAAGAAAATCTTACGTCTGATGAATTCGAGACAAAGCTACGAGGAGAACTGGAAAAAGAACTTTCATTTGTCGACCACTCTTGACTATAACAAATGGTAAAAATGATACATATTGTCCGTATAAAATGTACTTGCATAATTGCATTGCTACTGCTGCTAAACAGAGGAAGAACTATCGATTAACTCCCCAATCTTTCCTCCTTTTCTTCCTCGCTCTCTCTGATCTACCTACTCTCTCACCGTTGCTCTCTCTCTAAACATAGTAATTCATTGTGGCAGTGGTTGGCTCCTCTCGTACCAAATAAACAAGTGTATTTTATACTGTCAATATCTATGTATTCGTTCCTCTTATGAGGTGTCATCGGATGTTCTTCTCTTATTGCATGACAGTTTTTCGAAAATTTCTTATTCTCTCTGGAATTTGTTAGTATTCATCAAACTTCTTGAGTATTGAGAGAACTGCAAGACCGTATAAAATATGTACATTTGCTTATTTGGTACGAGAGTGCCAGCCACAGCCCCAATATAGTATGAGTTTCTATGTTTATAGAGAGAGAGAGAGAGAAAGAGAGAGAGAGAGAGAAAGAGAGAGCGAGAGAGAGCGAGAAAGAGAGAAAGTCCGAGGACCGCGGTTACTACAACAGTACTCGAGAGAACCGGATGTGCGAGAGATAGACAACACTCGGAATGAGGAAGAGAATGGACAATTGAAATTTCAAGGATTCCAGAAGGAATAAGAAGAGTGAAGAATTTGAATGATAGTCAAAGTGTTTCCCAGCCTTCGGTTAAAAGTCAAATCTAACCGAACTATGAAACCACAGCACGAATAGATCGAGTGAAATCTCATCTCATATGAGTACAATACAAACACCTCATAATGTTTGTGGGACGAAAAAATGATACCAATAATGGACTCAGTTTGTTCTACTATTCACTCTTTCATCAAAATATCCTCTACCTCTCTCTCTCTCTCTCTCTCTCTCTCTCTCTCTCTCCCTCTCATTCTCACTCTCCCACTCACTCTCCCCATCTCTCCCAACAACTATTCCCCCCAGTCCTCTCCATCTTCCCCTCGTTTACCCATGGTGACTGAAACGGTACAACGATGGAGTCAAGAGGAGGGACATCGACTGAGCCTCAAGAGGTTCATTGATGTATTTATTGGACACTTGAATGATGTGTTCACACGACCGCGTAGTCTGTTATAGTCTCCTCAAAAGCTGCGGAAAGAAAATAAAAGTAGAGAAAACTTTCCTCGTTTTGCACACTCTCTCACTAGAGTTGGCTATTCGGGGGTTGCGGGCCCGCATCCTCATTGTCAGAAGGAGACGAGGACTCGCGAGGGGGAGCGATTATCCCGCAATTCGGTCCCGCAATGACATGCGGGTCATTGCGGGCCCGCATCCAGCAACAACCGAATAACCCACTCTCATGCCTGATATTTCTGATTTTGAACACCACGGTATACAGTACCCCAGAAAACGTGATATATTTAACAAATTTCAATAATAATTGTTCTATTGATTGCTTCAAACATTTCTTTAGTGACAATGAGTCAACCTGTGGTCGTATGCAAGAACAACGGAAAACCGTTTTCCGGGAAAATGCGACGTCATTAGCGTAGGCGGAGGATTTTTGGAAAACGCCTCCGCCTACGCTAATGACGTTACATTTTCCGGGAAAACGGTTCTTGCATACGGCCACTGAACAGTATGTCATGATAGAAACAGTAATGGAATTGCTTCATTCAATGATTCCATAAACGGCCGTGGACAGAACAAATCCTAATCAGAAATGAGCACAGAGATTAAAGATGGAGAACCTCGAGTTTTTTCGTAACAAGATTGTTCGGGTAAAATGATAGAGATTTATCACACGAACTGAACGACATATTTCATATTGTGTGATGATATGTTTGAAGCTTGTTATGCGCATTGTAAGTACAACTTTTCAGGCAAGTAGAGAGTGCTTATCCGATTTGCATACTTGACTCTCTCACTTTCCCATTGTCACTTACGCTAATTTCCGTACAATATTAACATTCTATCCCATGTTAATCGTTGCGGGAGTCAGTCATGCCAACTCAAGGGTCTCCTTCTTTAAAGCAGCAGGGATCGATGTGGCAAGATCTAATACAGAAATAAATGAATGCGGTTGAATGTTTATTCAAAAATGGACGAATATAACAAGCATCAAGTGTGGGCACTAGAATACTGTACCTTATTTCCCTTTGTTCTAGATCTTTCTTTCCTTCTACTGATTTGCTGATATTCTATTTCAATACATTTATAAAAAATTCAAAAACCAAACACTTGAAGAGACATGAATCTCTCGTATGATTTGAATAATTTCTACTCTCACATTTATTCTCCTTCTCTATTTATCGTATTTATTCTCTCTTCATCCATATCATTTTTACCATTTGTTATAGTCAAGAGTGGTCGACAGATGAAAGTTCTTCTTCCAGTTCTCCTCGTAACTTTGTCTCTAATTCATCAGACGTAAGATTTTCTTTAAATCGTGATAGTTTCTAGTAGGCAAAATTGGTGCGAGACATAGTATTTTTAGTTTCTATGCTTGGATTGAGCTTACATTTATCTATTTTGTATTTTCTTATTTGGCACTACATCACCAGGGAATGCCCACAACTCACCTCCAATTGGAGTTATGGTTAGTGGCACGTAGCACTGGATCCGCTGCGATATTCGGATTGGTCTCTAGGTATTCGAGAATATCGATAGTGAAAATCGCGAATATTGAAGGAATGTATTCAATGGCTATCAACTCTCCGGACTTGATATGGCTGACCATATCAACTCCTTTTTCATCTTCAAAGTTACAGACACTTCTAGTGTAGTGGTTGGGCGCTCAAAACCGAGTTGATATGATTGGAGATATCGAGATGTGTGCTAATGCCTTGAATATTCGCCATTTCGTTATCGATTTTCTCGAATACCAGAAGCTCGTGGCAAGGAGACTCGACGGATACCCAGTCAGAATTTCATACCGACTCTACTGATATATGTCGCTAACCAGCGGCCGTATGCATGAACAACGGGAAAACCGTTTTCCGGAAAATGTGACGTCATTAGCGTTGGCGGAGGATTTTTGGCGAACGCCTCAGCCTACGCTAATGACGTCACATTTTCCCGGAAAAATGTTCATGCTACAGAACTCCATGGTGAGTTGCTAGCATTCCCCTTGTCAGAGCAAGGAATCAGCTCGAAAGAGTCCAGTCCTAGTCAAAAAAAGTCTAATGTAAGATAATTTTCCCGTGTTTATTTCATTTGTTCGTATACTTTTGGACTGGGCCCGTGTTCTGAAGTAGTGCCGTTTATGTTTACCTTTTTTTTTCAGCTACGGAATCAAATGTTACAAAGCTTATGTGGACATGAGGGGATTTCTTTATTATTATGGGGATCATAAAAATCGATACAAAATATGGATGAAAGATGCTATCTGGAATATGACACGATCTCGTGAAATAGTGGAGTGCGAACATGGGTGCTCCACAGACGAACAGGACCGATATATTACACTTGGATGCGCTGGTGATAGTGAAGTAAGCCTTCTTCGTGTTTAATACCGCTAAAATGTTTGTATATAAGGAAAATGGATATAAGGAAAAAATGTTAGGGAAAAATAGGGGGAAAATAGTTTTTCTTGTCACTTTCCCGTACAGTTGACAACAAGGCGATCTCAGAAGTTATACCACTTTCACAAGAATTTGTATTCATTAAAAATTGTACATTCCCCTTGTAATTTTGACGAAAGGCTAAGAAAATTATCTGCAAATTAGAAAAAATTTTTTTTTAAAGATTAAAGGCAGCTGGCATCCAAAAATATCGATTCGTAATAGTTAAAATAGTTGATCTCATGTTGATAAGCTCAAAGAACTATTCAGAAATATGTATTTGAAAGTTTGAAAGACGCTCTGGTAAGAAGTTGGATTACTGTAGCCTGCTCCACACCACTGGCGTGGTTTCCGAACCACAGTATGCTAACTCCATCGAAAAGCTCAAAATAGCCCATTATTGAGTTTTATTCTTCATAATTCCCCACCGCGGATAGAATTATCATCAAAATATTCAATTTCAAGTCGTATCCTAAGAGTCGGTGTGGCAATTAGGAAAAGGCTCCCGCTATCTGGAGCAGATTGTAGTTTTTTAACTGCGCTGTTCTCCTTACCAGATAATTCTTATGATATAAGAAACAGAATTTCATATATTTCGAAACAGAATTTCAAGCTCTTTTATATGAGATCAACTTGTTTTTCGTTTCCCGGTCCCTTTAAGACACCGGCTCATTGAGATTCCAGGAAGTGACCTCACTGATTTGGCTCAAAATTTTTTATGGATACCCCCATGGGCCCCTATCACAAAATAGGTATTCATTTGGGATGGGGACTTGAAACACAGATGTGACGGATTCTCGAAATTTGAAATCTCGATTTTCACCCAAAAAAATTGGAGCGACTTAAGACCAATGCTAGTGTCGATTAATTATAAGCATACCTATACACCAAAAACTGGCTATACGACGGTCCGGAGATCCGATCGAAAACTGATTTTTTACCTCCTCAAAACATTCTAAAATTAATTAAAAATTTAAAACAAAAAAATGCAGTCCAAATTCCGCGTCGAATAAGGGAAAACAATTTAAAAAATCGAAGGACCATTTTTTGAGAAAAATGGAACTGAAGATGACCCGAAAATATTTTTGTTTTCAATCCCCCTCATGTTTGTACTCGTATCTTCAATATAAGACACCTTCTCTATGAACTACAACAAAAACGAGGAAATTAGTACAATACATGGACGAATACAATGATTATGATAATTAGTGATGAATCCAATCGAATATAATCGATAAATACGACAATAAATCGATGCTACCTCTTCTCCGACCGCCCGCGCCTTTGCATCGATACGTCTGAACGTCTTCTCGCATGGCTGAACGCTCAAAATTAATTAACGATGAAATATTCTAACTGAATTCCGAATTATGACGCAAAACACCAATTTTGCTAGTTGTCACATACTAGCAAAAAGAACAAGTTTGCCACAATTTATTGTTCAGAGAGTCCTATATATATATATATATATATATATATATATATATATATATATATATATATATATATATATATATATATATATGAGAGGAATCGCGAGAAAATCGACTGTTTCGGAGGGTCCGCGGACATAGAAATTTCGACCCCCTGAAAAATTCAGATTAAGTACTTTGAACGATGCTCTATCGAACTGCGTTGGCCGAATTTGCATATCTGCTCTCATTTTCGAGTAGCGGTAGGTCAAAGTTGGCAGGTACGGTATTTTTGGCTAGAGTGTGCGTCAGAAAAATGATCATAACTCCGTTCAAAATAATGATAGACACTTTTCCAAAAAAAGCATCGAAAGAGGAGATCTTGCGCAACATTTCCCAGTTGGTGACGTCATTTTTCGACCATGCGCCGGTGCTGGGCGGTCGGTTTTATGAAAAAGTGACTTAACTTTCCTAATCGGAAAAAGTGCACTTTTCTTCTATGCGCGTTTTGTTGCACCCATATGTGTCTAAGAATGACCCAAGTTTCGGAGGATTTGAGAAATGCAAAAAAAAGCGTTGATTTTAGTGACGCGACCTCGGACCTGTCATAGGAAAGAACGGCTTATTCCTTTATCAAGAAACAGCAAAGGAGCTAAAATGACTCAAAAACATCCGAAAAAACATTACGAGCTCAAAATACCCATATATGACAGTTATTTGAAACACAAAATCACCAAGTTCCGAAAAATTTGAAAAAAAACCATATTTCGCTTTTCCACGTGGAAAAAACGTTTCAGTAATGTTAATTAATCTTTATAATATTTCTTATAATGTTTTTGAACATTTATGTTTTTGGAAGTGAAGGCCTACCTGCCAGGGCTGTGCGAAAAAAAAATTTCGAAAAAAATTCGAAAAACGAAATTTTTCGGAAATAAAAGTCGAAAAATTCGAAAAATTTCGAAAAAAAACGAAAAATGTTGTAGAAAAATGTTTAAATGCTTTTTCTTTTGATTTCTCGCGACTTCGTTGGATTACACCAGTCTCCGTTACTATATCAAGCGAAAGAGTACTATCTAAAGTGTCTTTTTGAGAGAGTATGGATTAATCTATGGTAGTTGAGTTAGACAACCTATCCCTAAGAGAATTTTCCAGACAAAATATGACAATTACAGTGCCAGAAAATGATTAAATTATTAAAAACGTTGCCTGGAATACAACTAAAGAACTTTAAAATATTAATGAATCGATAAAATAATCAATTTTCAGTGTTATTTTTTGTTCTCATTTTTTTCGATTTTTCGAGAAAAAAGTCGAAAAATTTTTCGTCGAAAAAATTGTTTGAAAAAAGTCGAAAAATCGAAAAATTCGAAAAATCGAAAAACGAAAAATGCACAGCCCTGCTACCTGCTCTTAGAGCCGAGATTTCCGCCATAGAGATTACACGCGCGCGGCCCAACTCCGCGCGACTGCTCATCATCCGCTCTCTCACTCCCACACGCTCTTTCGTGAACAGACAGGGAGAGAAAAAAGGAGAAGTTAGACTAAGATCTGGCAACTACACGAAATGGAGATGTTAGAAAACTGAGCGAACAGAGTTCCATTTGAACAACAAAGAACGACTGTGAGCCCCCCCCCCCCAAACCTTCCTCGCTCTCTCTCTCTCTCTCTCTCTCTCTCTTTCTCTCTCTTCAAGGAATGATGAAGTACAATGTCAAAACTAATGTTAGATAAGATACATTTATTAGAGAAATAAGTCATAATTCAAAACAATTAACACTGAGATAACATATTACAAAGACATCCGTTGTATCATGTTACTATGTTACTATTACTATTACAATGTTTAGTAAATCAATTGATCTCGCACCTTCCCCCCATCCCCATCCACCTCTCTTTTAATAATTTTATTCTTTCACATATTTGTTTTGCACTCGAACACTTTGTAGTTGTTGAAACACCCTTGCGGTGTACGATAAATAAATAAATAAAATAAGCAAAATAATTCGAGGCGTCGGTGTAAAGAGGTACCGCTCTAAAAACACCGAGCGGGTTCGAACCCCGGTTCGATCCAAATCTTTTGCTGCAGACACAGAAAACGTGTTCCAAGGAGTTTTTCGTGCTAAGAATGATGAAACAAGTTGTTTTGAGTCATTCTGAGCTGGAAAACGTTCATTTTATGGCAATACATCTCTTCTCAAAGGGTAATTGAGGCGGATGGACGCGCAGCGACCTTCCGCGCTAGCGAAATGCTCTTCCCGCGCTAAAAGTATAAAACACTCGCAAGTTTCTGGCCTTTTCAATTCTATTTCGACTATTTTGTTCGCTGTTCCCAGTTACGCGCAATAATTTAAGTGTTTTTGCGTCGATCTAGACCTAAACGATTGTAAACGAAATGCGAAAAGTGATTGGGGCACGGCGGTTCACTGGAGGGAAATCCCTACATTTAACTTTGTCTTGAAGCCTCCCGCACTACGAAAAATCGGCAAAGTTGTTTTGCACCGGGTGGGATTCGAACCCACGAGGTTCGGATCGCCAGACGAAAGTTCTAACCACTAAGCCATCTCGGCATGCTACATAACTCGTAGAACTCGATGATGAACGCATGTGGGGGGAGGGACCGCAGCGCGTCGTTGAGCGCGTCGCGTCGCTCCCTCCCCTTACGCTAACTATTACCGTATATAATAATGAACTTTCGTGGTAAGACATTTGTTGAACAATTTATCCTGATTTTTAAAAACTGCGAGTTGCTCTTAACTACTGTCCTTGAACCGCCGTGTGGGGGAAGGGATTCAAGATTTATCACTGCGACCGTGAAACAGCATATACACGTACATACTTTTTCACGGATACGGATAAAAACCGCCCATATACGGATGAGAAAGAATTCGTACCCGTTGCCTTCCGTGAGTCGCGCGGAGTTGGGGCGCGCGCGTGTAATCTCGATGGCGGAAATCTCGGCTCTAAGAGCAGGTAGGCCTTCACTTCTAAAAACATAAATGTTCAAAAACATTATAAGAAATATTATAAAGATTAATTAACATTACTGAAACGTTTTTTCCACGTGGAAAAGCAAAATATGGTTTTTTTTCAAATTTTTCGGAACTTGGTGATTTTGTGTTTCAAATAACTGTCATATATGGGTATTTTGAGCTCGTAATGTTTTTTCGGATGTTGTTGAGTCATTTTAGCTCCTTTGCTGTTTCTTGATAAAAGAATAAGCCGAGGTCGCGTCACTAAATAAAGGAATAAGCCGAGGTCGCGTCACTAAAATCAACGCTTTTTTTCCATTTCGGAAATCCTCTGAAACTTGGGTCATTTTTAGACACATATGGGTGCAACAAAACGCGCATAGAAGAAAAGTGCACTTTTTCCGATTAGGAAAGTTACGTCACTTTTTCATAAACCCGACCGCCCCGCACCGGCGCATGGTCGAAAAATGACGTCATCAACTGGGAAATGGTGCCCAAGATCTCCTCTTTCGATGTTTTTTTTTGAAAAATTGTCTATCATTATTTTGAACGGAGTTATATCATTTTTCTGACGCACACTCGAGCCAAAAATACCGTACCTGGTCGAAATTTCTATGTCCGGGGGGTGGTCGAACCTCTGGCGATTCCTCTCATATATATATATATAAATTTGCCCGTATGCCGTTAGTTGGCGAACGATTTGCCCGTATTCAGGCAAATGTTAGAGCCTGTATATGTGTAAATCGATGGTTTTTGGGCTACCATTTGCCCGAATATGGGCAAATCGTGCACACAAGTACCGTAAGGTGGCAAATCTATTACCCATATTTGGGTAAGTTTGCTCTCAGTGCGTAGAGCGCGCGTGGCTCATTGGTTGGTAGTGAGCGCTTGTAACCGCGCCACGCGGGTTCGTTTGCCGTTTGCAATTTGTGCATCAATTTCAAAAACTCGCGCGCCTGGGAGTATCAATGAACTTTAAGCCTGAATTACGGTATTTCGGGGCATCTAAAATTTTAGCGAGAAAATTGTTTTTGTATACAAGGAGATGTGATCTATAGTTCTACCTGGCCAGTTTAGTCACGAAAACACTCGTGGGTCCCCTTCTTTAATTGGATGTAAAACATTTTTTTCTGAGATACCAGGACAATAAAATTGTTATGCACTGTTACATTTTCCTTACGTGCATACGCCGTGTCGGACGAGGCGGAGGGGGTTACGGCGTATGCACGTAAGGCAAATGTAACAGTGCATTAGTGTACATGTGTAAACTCTGTGCTCATAATTGCCTAACGGTAATTATCACACCTAATCAATGTTTCCTCCAGAGTGCTAAGCGTAATGTTGGCGGGCAATGCGACAAAGAGTGAGTGAATTTCATTGTTTTTTTCTCATTCCATTTGTGTGTTCTTTTTTAAGTGTAGAGTAGTGCCAATATATTTATCTTCTCAAAACGGATCAAAAACGGGAAGATAGATCATAGTATATAACCATCGCTACCAGAACCCTTGAAAACCGCGATGCCCAAATTTTGATTTTTTTGACTGACAGATTTCACTGATTTTATTTATGTATATGTACTGATATGTACTCATATGTACTAGGGATCCGCATTCGTGCAAATGCACAGCCGGTACGATCATGAACGAGATACAAATGATGAAAAGTCATTCTGCACAATTATGACGCATTTTTCGTGCCCATTCGTGCAATAGACATGACAGACCAACCACCAATTTTACCAATTTTATGAATGAAAATGGTCAGAATGTGTCGAATGCATTAATTTGCACGAATGAATACTTAATTATAATAACGAAGTCGTGCGCACGACTTTTCTTTCATTTTCATTTTGAAAATCATTTTGCACGAATACACATTTGCGGATCACTAATATGTACTGATCGAAAACAATAAAGAAGAGACAAACCGATAGTTTCTTAAAGGGAGCGTAACCTCACTCAATGGTCTCTTCGACGCTCGATGCTCTCTCGTTGTTAGAGAACAGCGAAATAGTGTGCGCAATGAAGAGACCATTGAGTGAGGTAACGCTCCCTTTAATCGCAGAAAAAGATCGACGACGAATTGGCAACGGTTACAATTATTTCAGACTCTGCAACGACTTTGTTGAAAACTATTGTGTGGGAAAAAAAAGAGAAGTAGATCCTGATACTATGTCTTATAAGGTGCTTGACTTCGAGGAAGCGAGAGCCTACTCATGTGGTTAGTTTATCTTATAATAATAATAAATAATAAATATTTATCGCATCTTTCAATTTGATGACAAAGTTAAAATAAAATAATTGATGGTACAAGTGATAAAATAAGAAGAAGCGAAAAGAACTGTAACAGCTAGGTCACAGTATTAAATTACGTAAAATCTTAAATCGCGCACGAAGTATTATTATTATTATTATTATTATTATTATTATTATTATTATTATTATTATTATTATTATTATTATTATTATTATTATTATTATTATTATTATTATTATTACTATTATTATTATTATTATTATATGAATTATACGAATGAGATATTGCTTCAGATTGGTTGCTGATTCCGACCCCAGCAGAAGCCTCCGGTCTTTCTATTCTCATCTCCGTCCTCTTCGTCGGCCTTTCTCTCATACATATAGATTAACTTTTCAATGATAAACGGAACGTTGATTTCGAAAATCGTTGCTTACAACTCTCATTGGAATGCCGATATACACTAGGATTACCAAAAGAAATACAATAACACTCCGGAAAAAAATTGTAGTAAATACTATTCTATATTTGAGATTTGGGCTGCCGAAAATATCCGAAATTGAGATGGCTGCTTATGCATCGTTACGCTTGCCTTACGTGCCGACGCCGTAACCTCCGCCGTAACGACGGAGACGCAGCTGAGGGGGTTACGGTGTAGGCACGTAAGGCAAATGTAACGATGCATTAACGTAATATAATAATAACATTTATACGTATTCATAGATATAATGAAACGGGTGTGATGAAAGACAATGAAACGTACACTAGTGAACTGACAATGAGAGAATAATATTAACGAATCGATGAATCGATTTACCTTATCAGATAGTGAATGCTCAGATGAGGAATATTAGAGATCTGCAATCGAGAATGGGACAACGTTGGTGGAGCCTAACTGATGACAAATGGACACCCTAAAGCCTGATCAGCGCAACTATGCGACCCCTGAGAAATTATGAAAATCGGATCTTTTTCTTTAGATTTCGTTTTTAGGCATTTATAACGTTTTTTTTCGGAAATGTATTGTTACTGCTCACGATATTCATCTCAGATCTTTATTCAGTCGAGTATAGAGTTAGAAAAAATCGAGTATGAAACAAATCGATGTCGAGTAATCTGGAAATTTGATCTTCATTCACTGCGAGGAGCATTCCTGAAAAATAATATTGATGTATAGGCATGGCCAAATTCTATTCTCAGACAGTGCCGATCACCATAGTACGGGCTTTTGCATCAAAAGTATAATATCGATAGTTTGAGTCCCCTCCCAGGAAAATTTCATCAAAATTCAGAAAGATTCACGAGTGTGCCACAGCTACTATGCATATAGAACAACGAGATGATCCAACGAGGCGAGGCGAGATGAGATGAAGAGCGAACTCAACTCCAAATCGAGACGTTGCGCCGTCTTCAACATGGCAGTCGTAGTCGTATTCGGATCCGGGAAAGGGTTGGAGTCACCTGAACAACAATTATTACTGCGAGACCAACTATCATAACATTAAGCCAATCAATCAATCAATCAATCAATTTATCATTTCAAGCAATAATTGCTAGATGAGGATGGGACGAAAAGCATCATAGGGTGTATTCCGCCAGTTGCCAATTGCCCGGTCCCGGTCGTCTCTAAATCGTGCTCTAGGCTTTCCAGGCGGCCGATTCCTATTGTAAGGCGTCCATACTGTTGTGGCGCGTATGGACGCCTTACAATCGAGTACTTGGAGGAACATCGGACAAAAAAAATAAGTAAAAAAAATCAGAAAAATAAGTGTTATCCACAGCACATAAGACCTGTGAAGTGTTAGATTTTACAATTTTGGGTGTTAAAAGTAACAAAAAAGTGTAAAATATAACACCTCACTGGTCTTATGTGCTGTGAATAGCACCTCATTTCTCTGTGTGTATTAAAGCATCCCACTGTCGACAGAGAGATCAGGAAAAGGGCTTTCAACACGTGTATTTTGAGGACTGTTCTCTATGGTAGTAAAATGTCAGGAGCCCTGCTGAAATGTCAGGAGCCCTGCTGAAATGTCAGAAGCCCTGTTGAAATGTCAGCAGCCCTGTTGAAATGTCAGGAGCCCTTCTGAAATGTCAGGAGCTCTGCTGAAATGTCAGGAGCCCTGCTGAAATGTCAGGAGCCCTGCTGAAATGTCAGGAGACCTGCTGAAATGTCAGAAGCCCTGCTGAAATGTCAGGAGCCCTGCTGAAATGTCAGGAGTCTGCTGAAATGTCAGCAGCCCTGCTGAAATGTCAGGAGCCCTGCTGAAATGTCAGGAGCCCTGCTGAAATGTCAGGAGCCCTGATGAAATGTCAGAAGCCCTGTTGAAATGTCAGGAGCCCTGCTAAAATGTCAGCAGCCCTGTTGAAATGTCAGGAGCCCTTCTGAAATGTCAGGAGCTCTGCTGAAATGTCAGGAGCCCTGCTGAAATGTCAAGAGCCCTGCTGAAATGTCAGGAGACCTGCTGAAATGTCAGCAGCCCTTCTGAAATGTCAAGAGCCCTGCTGAAATGTCAGGAGCCCTGCTGAAATGCAATTCTGCGCTTGGTTCTTCCTTAGGTAACTCGACGGAATAAACTTTTCTAGAATATTTTCAGCTACCGTACCCCACGTACCGTACCACGTTAACGCAAACTGACTTTATTTTTGAAAATTGCGATAAAAAATTCATGCTTGGTACTTCTTTGGGTATCTCGACGAGACAATTTTTTCTAGACCATCTTCAGCTACCGTAACCCGTCTACCGTACCCCTACTGTACCAAATTTGCACTTTTCAATCTTGTGTTTATAGAATATTTTCAGCTACCGTAACCCACTTACCGTACCACATTAACGCAAACTGACTTATTTTTCAAACTTGCGATAAAAATTCGGTGCTTGGTACTAATTGGGTAACTCGACGGTATAGACTTTTCAATGATATTTTCAGCTACCGTAACCCAGCTACCGTACCTTTACCGTACCAAATGTGAACTTCTTGAAACATACGTTTTCAAACTTGCGATTAAAATTTCGTGATTTGTCGATTGATTTGTGTTGAAATGTCAGGAGCCCTGCTGAAATGTCAGGAGATTCCTTTCCGATCGAAACATTTCTGATTATTATCATCATTTGGCTAGTACAAGAATAGGCGTCAGACAACAATGGATTTCGGCGGAGAATCAATGAGGTATATCCCGACCTACCGTCTGTCTTCCCCAACTCACTTTTGTTTATTTTGCTTGACTAACATTATATTAAATTGGCGCTTGTTCCGCAAATGCCCACGCCCCGCCCCTCCATCCTTGCACTCCGTACTCTCTCATATCTCAATGCTCTCTCACCATCTCTCACTATGCACTGCGTGCTCTCTCATATCTCAACGCTCTCTCGTCCTCTATTGCTCTATTAACTAATGCTGAACTAAGAAGGCAATGGCAATATGCGGGGTTAAACAAATTTTATGTGTCGGAAGACTGCTCCTACTCTAACCACTGCTGTTTGAATATCTCGATGTCGAGAAATTGGATTACATTTTGCACTGACAACATTATTCATCGCTTTATGGCGTCTAGATGAAGCGGCCTAAACAAAACATCCTTAATTAGAGGTCCCATTATGCGTAATGTCTATTCCATCTCTTCTTAATCAGATTGGAACACTCATACACATATTATGCATATAATCAATTGTATGATTAAGGATTACGGTAGATTACCGGTAGGTCAAAGGGTTGGTAACAGTTATGACTACTACCATTCGAAATCGGATGGATTAGTAAAGGAAAACAATCACAACTCATTTACTTACTCCATAGGTGGGCGCGTGAAAACGAATATTTTTTGCGCGCAGCCTTGCCTTCTCATCGCGGCCTTGCGCATAGCCTTGCTTAGCAAAAATTGGAAAATTTCCTGCTGAATTAGCCATAAACAAAATTTCGCATAGCCATGCGCACAGCCTTGCCTCCCGATTCCCCGGGTTGCGCACAGCCTTTCCCCCAGCGTGCCCACCTATGACTTACTCGCAGAAATAAGAGTAATATGTGGATGGAAAAGCAAATTAGTCGAGGTATGTAGTAGATGGATACTGTAGTCAACGAATACTGTAGTCGCTGTGTACTATTCGACGGATACTTCTTTCAATTTGTATGTATACGGTATTTAGACAGGATAAAGACAGTTGCTTTATTGGTAGATCATTTCATTCCCTGTCATTCTATTAATTCCCAATCATTTTGTCCCTACTGTCAATCTCTTAGTGTATCTCTCAATCTATCGCACTCGTTATTCAAATGTTTCTCATTTAAAGAAGTCCTTAATGCACCTTATTGTTAGAACACTTTTCCTCGTTCCTTGACTCTATCTATGACATTGTCTGTTCTTTTAAATTGGTTAGAGCACAGGCATACAGACAAGCCTGGTCAGACACGCAGGGAGATGAGAGATGAGAGAGAGCTAGAGAGTGAGATCCAGCGAGAGAGTGCGCTCAACCTAGAGAGTGCACATGCGAGGTTTGTAGTTTGTACTTCCCCCTATAAATAGCTCTCGGCCTGCTCATTCTTCGCCTCTGATTCATCAGTTGCGCCTTTCTCTTTCGAGAGAATTTTGTCTTGGGGAAGGGACTTCACGATTAAGTCCCTTCCCTGCCCCGGACTTCTCCATCTACTTGGAGAAGTCGCCGCGCAGGAGCCGGCTGGGGTGCTCCCCCCTTCCAGGGCCTCTCCCCTGGAAAGGGGGTAGAGCTTAAAGGGGGCGTGGCAAGTGTGGGCATTTGCGGAACAAGCGCCATTAAATTCTCTTAGGAAATTGCTATTGTATTGTACTTTTTTTTCAAAATTCTCTTTCAAAAATCCTGTGTGGGCTCGTCTACTGATGAGGCCCAACCCACACGGGGCGGTTCCGGTGTCTAGAACCGAGGGCCGAAACATCGGACCGCAGTTTTTGATTTTGTCTCTATCTTTCCCTTTTTTCTCTCTCTCTGGCACAGTCAGTCTATTCCTTTTTCTCTCTCCTCATAATTTGGTACGGTAAAGGTACGGTAGCTGGGTTACGGTAGCTGAAAATATCATTGAAAAGTCTATACCGTCGAGTTACCCAATTAGTACCAAGCACCGAATTTTTATCGCAAGTTTGAAAAATAAGTCAGTTAGCGTTAATGTGGTACGGTAAGTGGGTTACGGTAGCTGAAAATAATCTATAATCACAAGATTGAAAAAAGTGCAAATTTGGTACAGTAGGGGTACGGTAGACGGGTTACGGTAGCTGAAGATGGACTAGAAAAAATTGTCTCGTCGAGATACCCAAAGAAGCAC
Organism: Parapristionchus giblindavisi; assembly: GCA_943737045.1. Classification (NCBI taxonomy): domain Eukaryota; kingdom Metazoa; phylum Nematoda; class Chromadorea; order Rhabditida; family Diplogasteridae; genus Parapristionchus; species Parapristionchus giblindavisi. The sequence goes on from CALSFV010000672.1 coordinate 22,777, forward strand.
CAAGCATGAATTTTTTATCGCAATTTTCAAAAATTAAGTTAGTTTGCGTTAACGTGGTACGGTACGTGGGGTACGGTAGCTGAAAATATTCTAGAAAAGATTATCCCATCAAGTTACCCAAGCATGTCGCAAATATCAAAATTTGAAAAATAAAGTCAGTTTGCGTTAACGTGGTACGGTACGTGGGGTACGGTAGCTGAAAAAATTCTAGAAAAGTTTATTCCGTCGAGTTACCTAAGGAAGTACCAAGCGCAGAATTGTAATGGCGAATTTGAAAAATAAAGTCAGTTTGCGTTAATGTGTATGGAATGTGGGTTACGGTAGCTGAAAATATTCTAGAAAAATTGTCGAGATACCTAACGTGAATACACTATGTAATACACTAGCCTTTCGTATCAAAAGAATATGATCGATAGTTTGAGTCCCCTCCCAGGAAACATTCAAAATTCAGAAAGATTCACGAATGTACCACAGCTACTATGCATACAGACTCATACAATATTAGCCTTGGTAGGTTAAGTAATTGTACGTACAGGAAATGTGGGGACAGCGGATGCAGATTACGCTGACGGATATATGGAGGAAGAGCGAGATTGTCACGTTGTTCAAAGTGCGAGAGGTCCAGTCTAGAATGGCCGAAGCTGGTTTGACTCTGAATACAAAGAAAACAGAGTTCATTGGGTATGAGTGCGGTCCTAAGATAATGACCGATATGGATGGAGAAGTGATAAAGAGAGTAGACCACTTTAAGTATCTGGGATCAGTGATAGCGACAGAAGGTGATGCACAACGGGACATCGATAATAGAGTGAAGTGTGCTTGGAGTAAGTGGAAAGCTTGCAGTGGAGTATTAAGAGATAGGAGAGTAGCGATTCGAAGAAAGGGCAAAGTGTATAAGACTGTGATTAGACCAGCACTGATGTATGGAAGTGAGACATGGCCGATTACGGATAGACAAGAAGCAAAGTTGATGTGTACTAAGATGAGGATGATGAGATGGGCATGTGGAGTTACCCTGTCTGATAGAATAAGAAATGAAGTGCTTAGAGGAATGATGAAAGTAAGACCGATTAATAAAAGATCCGAGAGAAAAGACTGAGATGGTACGGACATGTGAAGAGGAGAGATAGAGACCAGAAGGATGGTACAATACGCGCCACAAGGAAGAAGACCAAGAGGAAGACCGAAGCTCAGATGGACGGAATTGATCAAGAAGGACTTCACGGAACTCAAGCTGACGGAACGACACACGCTGAATCGACTACTATGGCACATGAAGACTAGTTTTCCTGACACCGTTTAACGTGATAAGAAGAAGCCCATACCATCCCCTTGCTTTCTGATACAGGAAAATAAATGATTTGATTTGATTTGATTGTTACTGCTCACGATATTCATCACGCCATTATTTATTTCAATTAGTGAGTGAGTTGATCGAGTAAAAAATCGTTCGAGTAATCACTTCATATTTAGATTGATTCACAGCGAGGCTCGTCGAAGAGTATTCCTATTCTTGAATATATATCAATAATATTTTCAATCTAAATATGAAGTGGTTAATCGAACGATTCACACACAGCTACTATGCATATAGAACAACGAGATGATCCAACGAGGCGAGGCGAGGCGAGATGAAGAGCGAACTCAACTCCAAATCGAGACGTTGCGTGGTCTTCAACATGGCAGTCGTAGTCGTATTCGGATCAGGGAAAGCGTTGGAGTCACCTGAACAACAATTATTAGTGCGAGATCAACTATAATAACATTAAACACTTACGAAGATTAAGGTGGACCTTCAGGTGTGTTGTTCAGGATCACAAGAGGTATCCAATATCCAACTTCGTCAAGCTGATCTTCGAGGTGGAGGAGACGTGAAGAGAAAGGCAAGACGACGAATGAAAATAATCGAGAATCATCAGGCTTATATACGGTTGGACGAGGCAATTTATAATACATAACTAATGCAACAATGAATTGATTGGGCGATCCTTTGTTGAATCCATTTTTGCAGACGAAAATTGGACATAAAATATTGTCATCGATTGACTCATTTTTCATTTCACACATCGCGTAGAACACGGAGTGGTGGATTCTTCGCTACGTAAAATCCTTTATCATGCTCAAAAATCAGCTATGACAGCTTGAAAAAATAATGTTCCAATGTGGAAAGGGTAGGTGGTAGGAGGGTTGTTGAACATATTTTAGAAAAAAATCTCTAGACGAGCGACCCTAGGAGGGGCCAAGAACGGAATTTTAATCGCAAGCTGTACAAATTTGTTGCACAAAAAGTACAAATTTGGTACGGTCGGATTACTGTATGCGGTTAAGGTTGCTGAGAAATGTTGTAGAAAAAATTGTCATGTCGAGTTACTCTAATAGGGACAAATCACGAAATTTTAATCGCAAGTTTGAAAACGTAAGTTTCAAGAAGTTCACATTTTCACATGTTTCCCCACAAATAGCCGATCTAACATTAACAGTCATGGAATTTCAGTATATACAAAAGCATATCAAATCTAACAGCCCCATTGCTTATTCACTTGGAAGAACATGTAGATACATAGATGACTTACTACACATCTCTAATAAAACTAAAAAATTTATAAAAATGACTAAAAGTATGTATCATGCATCTCTTACATTAGAACAAACAAATAAAAATGATTATGAATGTGCTTTTTTGGATATTAATATTAAATTACATGACGGTACAGCCATTTCAGAGCTTTATAACAAAACGGATGATTACAATTTTGATGTGATCAGATATCCTCACTATCTCTCCAATATTCCAACATATATTGGTGTTAACACCTTTACAGGCGAAGTACTTCGAATTTATAGAAATTCTACTCGGTTTGATAGCTTTGTTGAAAGAGTGAAATCTCTAATAGCATATAATAAGAAAATACAATATCCCGAAACATTAATTAAAAGTAGCCTATTTAAGTTACTCAATAAACATCCTATAATTAGCTTGAAATATAACAAAACCAATGCCGAAATTTGTTTATATATCTTAGACTAAAATCCAATTCATAAATACTTAAACTGAAAGAGCAAAGATCAAGTTAGAAATAATAGTCACGAGAAAGTGCTACATAGAATTACAATCAATATCAGACTATAGATATAGGTAGATCAAACGACTCTCTCGTCTCTGCGCACTATCTAACTTTACAATCTGCACTCTCTCATGTCTACGCACTCTATCATCCTTGCTCTCGCGCCAATTGAGCATATTCCTTTCCGATCGAAACATTTCTGATTATTATCATCATTTGGCTAGTACAAGAATAGGCGTCAGACAACAATGGATTTCGGCGGAGAATCAATGAGGTATATCCCGACCTACCGTCTGTCTTCCCCAACTCACTTTTGTTTATTTTGCTTGACTAACATTATATTAAATTCTCTTAGGAAATTGCTATTGTATTGTACTTTTTTTTCAAAATTCTCTTTCAAAAATCCTGTGTGGGCTCGTCTACTGATGAGGCCCAACCCACACGGGGCGGTTCCGGTGTCTAGAACCGAGGGGCGAAACATCGGACCGCAGTTTTTGATTTTGTCTCTATCTTTCCCTTTTTTCTCTCTCTCTGGCACAGTCAGTCTATTCCTTTTTCTCTCTCCTCATAATTTGGTACGGTAAAGGTACGGTAGCTGGGTTACGGTAGCTGAAAATATCATTGAAAAGTCTATATCGTCGAGTTACCCAATTAGTACCAAGCACCGAATTTTTATCGCAAGTTTGAAAAATAAGTCAGTTAGCGTTAATGTGGTACGGTAAGTGGGTTACGGTAGCTGAAAATAATCTATAATCACAAGATTGAAAAAAGTGCAAATTTGGTACAGTAGGGGTACGGTAGACGGGTTACGGTAGCTGAAGATGGACTAGAAAAAAATGTCTCGTCGAGATACCCAAAGAAGCACCAAGCATGAATTTTTTATCGCAATTTTCAAAAATTAAGTTAGTTTGCGTTAACGTGGTACGGTACGTGGGGTACGGTAGCTGAAAATATTCTAGAAAAGATTATCCCATCAAGTTACCCAAGCATGTCGCAAATATCAAAATTTGAAAAATAAAGTCAGTTTGCGTTAAAGGTGGTGTCCGGGCAATATTTTCGTGAACAAACTGTGAAGGCAGAAAGATAGCAAAAGTTATTCTACATACCTTACATAAATTAGTTTATGCTAATTTAGCTTATTGATCGCTAGAATCATGAATGAATCCATGCTTGATGTACAGGCAAAGGCGCGAAATTTTGAAAATAGGAAAGTTCAGCAATAGCTTTCGAACCCGCGACGTTACGCTTACTAGTGAGCACTTTTACCACTGCGCTATGGGATTGATGAATGGTCGTGCAAATTTCTTGCATATAAGTTGTCCCTTGCATAATAGATATGTTATACATTTCCATAGACATTCGAGGGCCTCCATCTTTAATGTGGTATGGAATGTGGGTTACGGTAGCTGAAAATATTCTAGAAAAATTGTGTTGTCGAGATACCTAACGTGAATACACTATGTAATACACTAGCCTTTCGTATCAAAAGAATATGATCGATAGTTTGAGTCCCCTCCCAGGAAACATTCAAAATTCAGAAAGATTCACGAATGTACCACAGCTACTATGCATACAGACTCATACAATATTAGCCTTGGTAGGTTAAGTAATTGTACGTACAGGAAATGTGGGGACAGCGGATGCAGATTACGCTGACGGATATATGGAGGAAGAGCGAGATTGTCACGTTGTTCAAAGTGCGAGAGGTCCAGTCTAGAATGGCCGAAGCTGGTTTGACTCTGAATACAAAGAAAACAGAGTTCATTGGGTATGAGTGCGGTCCTAAGATAATGACCGATATGGATGGAGAAGTGATAAAGAGAGTAGACCACTTTAAGTATCTGGGATCAGTGATAGCGACAGAAGGTGATGCACAACGGGATATCGATAATAGAGTGAAGTGTGTTTGGAGTAAGTGGAAAGCTTGCAGTGGAGTATTAAGAGATAGGAGAGTAGCGATTCGAAGGAAGGGCAAAGTGTATAAGACTGTGATTAGACCAGCACTGATGTATGGAAGTGAGACATGGCCGATTACGGATAGACAAGAAGCAAAGTTGATGTGTACTAAGATGAGGATGATGAGATGGGCATGTGGAGTTACCGTGTCTGATAGAATAAGAAATGAAGTGCTTAGAGGAATGATGAAAGTAAGACCGATTAATAAAAGATCCGAGAGAAAAGACTGAGATGGTACAGACATGTGAAGAGGAGAGATAGAGACCAGAAGGATGATACAATACGCGCCACAAGGAAGAAGACCAAGAGGAAGACCGAAGCTCAGATGGACGGAATTGATCAAGAAGGACTTCACGGAACTCAAGCTGACGGAACGACACACGCTGAATCGACTACTATGGCACATGAAGACTAGTTTTCCTGACACCGTTTAACGTGATAAGAAGAAGCCCATACCATCCCCTTGCTTTCTTATACAGGAAAATAAATGATTTGATTTGATTTGATTGTTACTGCTCACGATATTCATCACGCCATTATTTATTTCAATTAGTGAGTGAGTTGATCGAGTAAAAAATCGTTCGAGTAATCACTTCATATTTGATTGATTCACAGCGAGGCTCGTCGAAGAGTATTCCTATTCTTGAATATATATCAATAATATTTTCAATCTAAATATGAAGTGGTTAATCGAACGATTCACACACAGCTACTATGCATATAGAACAACGAGATGATCCAACGAGGCGAGGCGAGGCGAGATGAAGAGCGAACTCAACTCCAAATCGAGACGTTGCGTGGTCTTCAACATGGCAGTCGTAGTCGTATTTGGATCAGGGAAAGCGTTGGAGTCACCTGAACAACAATTATTAGTGCGAGATCAACTATAATAACATTAAACACTTACGAAGATTAAGGTGGACCTTCAGGTGTGTTGTTCAGGATCACAAGAGGTATCCAATATCCAACTTCGTCAAGCTGATCTTCGAGGTGGAGGAGACGTGAAGAGAAAGGCAGACAAGACGACGAATGAAAATGTTAAGTCCTTTAGTGTGTATGTGAAGTGTAGAAGGCCGATGTAGAACTATAGCATTTATTAGAAGAGAACGAGAGTAAAATACAGAGTAGCGTAGATAGACTCAATCTTGTAGAGGAGAACACTTCTTATATATGCTCCAGGACCTAACGTGGTGAACGATGATTGGTCTAGACAGAACGTGGGGAACGGTCATTGGTACAGCTAATAAGTGGGCGGAGCGTAGAGTGCAATGATAGTATTCTAATCACTCGACGCATAATTACATTAGCATAGTTACATTAGCATAGTTACATTAGCATACTGCATAAGGAATAGGGTAATAGAGTATGATCAATATAGAGATGTCTAGATATGAGCCCGTTTGCGTAAGAGTCGGACAATCAGCAACGGGATCCCGTACAGCAAAAAAAAAAAAATTTTTGAGATAATAACATTTTTGAGTACCTCTCGATATGTCAGAATAAAAGGCAAACCCTCGTGGTATGCAAATTTTTTTTGAGCTCGGTATGGAGCTCCAAAGATGGCCCTTTTTCAGAGTTTTTCGACTATAGCTGGAGATCCGTTGAAGGAAACAGAAAAGTCACAAGAGCAACCCTTGCTCAATTTGTATGAGGATCATAATGATGATAAGGGGAATATAAAAAAGACGTGTTAGTCAAGAGATACAAATATTATTTTAATTCAATCAAAAATGTAAGAGCGGAGACGAATAGGGCGCGTGGATGCGGTCATGATAGACTTGCAAAAAAATTTTTGTGAGAAAACTTTAACAACAAAAGGAGTGAAACAAAGACGAATTTTTTGACGTCATCTCCAGATTCTTCTCCATCCCATGTCGCATCGTCCACTTCTACATAAAACTCGCTATCCTCGTCGAAGAATATATTATCCTCTGTTTCAGCTTGAAGCTTAGAGATGATGACTTGAGCGAGCTTCCTATCTTCTTGAATGACGTCAGAAGGATCGAACGATGGAGGGTAGACTTCTGCGAGAAGAACAACGACGATTGAAAGTGTGATTGAATAAGAAGCACAAAGGCCCCCGATCAGATATTCTTCGACGAGGATAACGAGTTGTATGTAGAACTGGACGACAATGGTAAGGATTCGGATGCGACATGGGATGGAGAAGAATCTGGAGATGACGTCAAAAAATTCGTCTTTGTTTCACTCCTTTTGTTGTTAAAGTTCACACGTGCGGATAAAATAAAGTGTGTTCTATTTACCGATTTCCTAATCACAGTTAAATATGTCAATCTTTCTACGGCAATAAAATCAGCAAAAGAAAAGTGCCGCAAGGGGGATTGAACCCATGACAGCCAAAAGTGAATGCAGACACCTTATCCATTACACTACACAGGCTGCTGATCTGATGTTTGATAGATGAGTTAACGAACCCATCGGCATTTGTTGTGTGGAGACCTCGCGAATTTTTAAATCGACCCCACAAATAAAAAAATCATAACTTGCTTTGCGGGAGGTTTTTTCTCACAAAAAAATTTTTGGCAAGTCTATCATGACCGCATCCACGCGCCCTATTCGTCTCCGCTCTTACATTTTTGGTTGAATTAAAATAATATTTGTATCTCTTGACTAACACGTCTTTTTTATATTCCCCTTATCATCATTATGATCCTCATACAAATTGAGCAAGGGTTGCTCTTGTGACTTTTCTGTTTCCTTCAACGGATCTCCAGCTATAGTCGAAAAACTCTGAAAAAGGGCCATCTTTGGAGCTCCATACCGAGCTCAAAAAAAATTTGCATACCACGAGGTTTTGCCTATTATTCTGACATATCGAGAGGTACTTAAAAATGTTATTATCTCAAAAATTATTTTTTTTGCTGTACGGGATCCCGTTGCTGATTGTCCGACTCTTACGCAAACGGGCTCATATCTAGACATCTCTATATTGATCATACTCTATTACCCTATTCCTTATGCAGTATGCTAATGTAACTATGCTAATGTAACTATGCTAATGTAATTATGCGTCGAGTGATTAGAATACTATCATTGCACTCTACGCTCCGCCCACTTATTAGCTGTACCAATGACCGTTCCCCACGTTCTGTCTAGACCAATCATCGTTCACCACGTTAGGTCCTGGAGCATATATAAGAAGTGTTCTCCTCTACAAGATTGAGTCTATCTACGCTACTCTGTATTTTACTCTCGTTCTCTTCTAATAAATGCTATAGTTCTACATCGGCCTTCTACACTTCACATACACACTAAAGGACTTAACATTTTCATTCGTCGTCTTGTCTGCCTTTCTCTTCACGTCTCCTCCACCTCGAAGATCAGCTTGACGAAGTTGGATATTGGATACCTCTTGTGATCCTGAACAACACACCTGAAGGTCCACCTTAATCTTCGTAAGTGTTTAATGTTATTATAGTTGATCTCGCACTAATAATTGTTGTTCAGGTGACTCCAACGCTTTCCCTGATCCGAATACGACTACGACTGCCATGTTGAAGACCACGCAACGTCTCGATTTGGAGTTGAGTTCGCTCTTCATCGTTCTATATGCATAGTAGCTGTGGCACACTCGTGGATCTTTCTGAATTTTGAATCGTTCGAGTAATCACTTCATATTTAGATTGATTCACAGCGAGGCTCGTCGAGGAGTACTCCTGAAAATATTATTGATATATATATATATATTATTGATATATATTTTCAGGAATACTCCTCGACGAGCCTCGCTGTGAATCAATCTAAATATGAAGTGATTACTCGAACGATTTTTTTCACTCGATCAACTCACTCACTCATTGGAATAAATAATTACATGATATATATCGTGAACAGTAACAATACATTTCCGAGAAAAAAACGTTATAAATAAAATAAAGAAAAAGATCCGATTATACTTAATTATACATGTATGCTACTCATAATGGCCTTAATTTAACAACCCAGGCTCACGATTTCATTACATGCTGTAATAAGCCCTTATGAAATTTAATAAGCCTTATGAAATGTAATAACATAACATAACATAACATAACATAATTTAACAGGAGATAGTAGCGCTGATCAGGCTTTAGGGTGTCCATTGCTCATCAGTTAGGCTCCACCAACGTTGTCCCATTGTCTTCGTAAGTTCCTCAGTTCCTCGTTCCTCCATCTTTCTAGCGGTCTTCCTTGTCCTCTATTGAGTATTCGATCATACGTTATAAACTGTTACTCTCCTTGTCCATCGATTATAATCCATATTCCTTATCTTCTCGGCCCAGTTCAGTTTTCTTCTCGTCGCTTCATCCACCCAGTCCATCACTGCTGTTTCTCTTCGAACATGGTCATTGCTCAATCGATACTTCCAAGTTACTCCTATCATACGACGTTCCATTTTTCTTTGGGCGACCCTCAGTTTATTCCTATCGGACTCTCTCATCACCCAACATTCACTACCCTAGAGAACAGTCGACATAATACAAGCGTTGAAAGCCCTTTTCCTGATCAGGTGTCCGATGCACCTCCAAGCAAGCCATCCACATTGAATTCTTCTCTTGATCTCATAGAAGGGTTGTAGAGGTAAGCATATCCAGCTGCCGAGGTATTTAGCGCATAGCTTGTCTGAAATTTCAGGAGTCCTGCTGAAATGTCAGGAGCCCTGCTGAAATGTCAGCAGCCCTGCTGAAATGTCAGGAGCCCTGCTGCTGAAATGTCAGGAGCCCTGCTGCTGAAATGTCAGGAGCCCTGCTGAAATTACCTCCTTCTTTCAGACCTCTCGCTCAACCATGGACCGAGAACAAACGTGATCTCATCGTAATCCCGCAACGGGCACTACTGTATACACCAGCCGTCAGCGTCATATCATCAGCGAGGTCTATGACCCCTGTGCACAAGTTTTGAGGGTATCAAAATTTTTAGCCTGTGCCAACCATTGTTCGACTCTTACGCAAACGGCCTCCTATGAAATAATTGTATGTTGCTCTATTGATCCTTGATTACTCCACCATTTTCCCGACATGAGAGACCAACTAAAACTTCGATGTATAAAAATTGTCCGGAATGAGTCGATTGATTAGATTTTTGACATTTTTGACATTGAACAACTTTATCAGCTAATGGGTGTTTCGTAGCTGGGTTGCCATGGAATTTCTCCATTCCGAACGATTGTGCCTCGCAATTTGCATGAATTGAGGACCAGCAACCTTCACGAAATCGTCCCTCCATCTCTTGACTATTAGATTGATTAGATTGATTAGAAAGTTACAATAATATCAAAATCACAATGCAGAACTTAATGAAGCGATGAATTTACGGAAAGATTTCACAAATCGCATTCTAATCGTGACAATATACATACACACCCCAGTCAAACTTCATTTTGCACGATTGCAGATTGCACGACGAGAGAGATTGCAGATGCAGATCGATTCATCGATTCATTAACATTATTCTCTCAGTTCACTAGTGTACGGTAATGCAGCGTTACATTTGCCTTACGTGCCTACCCCGTAACCCCTCAGCTGCGTCTCCGTCGTTACGGCGGAGGTTACGGCGTCGGCACGTAAGGCAAGCGTAACGATGCATAAGCAGCCATCTCAATTTCGGATATTTTCGGCAGCCCAAATCTCGAATATAGAATAGTATTTACTACAATTTTTTTCCGGAGTGTTATTGTATTTCTTTTGGTAATCCTAGTGTATATCGGCATTCCAATGAGTGTTGTAAGCAACGATTTTCGAAATCAACGTTCCGTTTATCATTGAAAAGTTAATCTATATGTATGAGAGAAAGGCCGACGAAGAGGACGGAGATGAGAATAGAAAGACCGGAGGCTTCTGCTGGGGTCGGAATCAGCAACCAATCTGAAGCAATATCTCATTCGTATAATTCATATAATAATAATAATAATAATAGTAATAATAATAACAATAATTAATAATAATTAATAATTTGTTCACACGTCGTGCTATAAGCCCCCCCCCCCCCCCCACTCGAACGCCACGCTAAATAATAATAATTCATTTCATATTTATTTCTTTTGGTAATCCTAGTGTATATCGGCATTCCAATGAGTGTTGTAAGCAACGATTTTTGAAATCAACGTTCCGTTTATCATTGAAAAGTTAATCTATATGAATGAGATAAAGGCCGACGAAGAGGACGGAGATGAGAATGGAAAGACCGGAGGCTTCTGCTGGGGTCGGAATCAGCAACCAATCTGAAGCAATATCTCATTCGTATAATTCATATAATAATAATAATAATAATAGTAATAATAATAATAATAATTAATAATAATTAATAATTTGTTCACACGTCGTGCTATAAGCCCCCCCCCCCCACTCGAACGCCACGCTAAATAATAATAATTCATTTCATATTTATTTCTTTTGGTAATCCTAGTGTATATCGGCATTCCAATGAGTGTTGTAAGCAACGATTTTTGAAATCAACGTTCCGTTTATCATTGAAAAGTTAATCTATATGAATGAGATAAAGGCCGACGAAGAGGACGGAGATGAGAATGGAAAGACCGGAGGCTTCTGCTGGGGTCGGAATCAGCAACCAATCTGAAGCAATATCAAATGTCAGCAGCCCTTCTGAAATGTCAGCAGCCCTTCTGAAATGTCAGGAGTCTGCCGAAGAAATGTCAGGAGTCTGCTGAAATGTCAGCAGCCCTTCTGAAATGTCAGCAGCCCTTCTGAAATGTCAGCAGCCCTTCTGAAATGTCAGGAGTCTGCTGAAATGTCAGGAGCCCTGCTGAAATGTCAGGAGTCTGCTGAAATGTCAGCAGTCCTGCTGAAATGTCAGAAGCCCTGCTGAAATGTCAGGAGTCTGCTGAAATGTCAGGAGCCCTGCTGAAATGTCAGGAGCCCTGCTGAAATGTCAGGAGCCCTGCTGAAATGTCAGGAGCCCTGCTGAAATGTCCGCAGCCCTGCTGAAATGTCAGGAGTTTGCTGAAATGTCAGCAGCCCTGCTGAAATGTCAGCAGCCCTGCTGAAATGTCAGGAGTCTGCTGAAATGTCAGGAGCCCTGCTGAAATGTCAGGAGCCCTGCTGAAATGTCAGGAGCCCTGCTGAAATGTCAGGAGCCCTGCTGAAATGTCTGCAGCCCTGCTGAAATGTCAGGAGTTTGCTGAAATGTCAGCAGCCCTGCTGAAATGTCAGGAGTCTGCCGAAATGTCAGGAGCCCTGCTGAAATGTCAGGAGTCTGCTGAAATGTCAGGAGTCTGCTGAAATGTCAGCAGCCCTTCAGAAATGTCAGCAGCCCTTCTGAAATGTCAGGAGCCCTGCTGAAATGTCAGGAGCCCTGCTGAAATGTCAGGAGCCCTGCTGAAATGTCAGGAGCCCTGCTGAAATGTCAGGAGCCCTGCTGAAATGTCCGCAGCCCTGCTGAAATGTCAGGAGTTTGCTGAAATGTCAGCAGCCCTGCTGAAATGTCAGCAGCCCTGCTGAAATGTCAGGAGTCTGCTGAAATGTCAGGAGCCCTGCTGAAATGTCAGGAGCCCTGCTGAAATGTCAGGAGCCCTGCTGAAATGTCAGGAGCCCTGCTGAAATGTCAGGAGTCTGCCGAAATGTCAGGAGCCCTGCTGAAATGTCAGGAGTCTTCTGAAATGTCAGGAGTCTGCTGAAATGTCAGGAGTCTGCTGAAATGTCAGCAGCCCTTCTGAAATGTCAGCAGCCCTTCTGAAATGTCTGCAGCCCTGCTGAAATGTCAGGAGTTTGCTGAAATGTCAGCAGCCCTGCTGAAATGTCAGGAGTCTGCCGAAATGTCAGGAGCCCTGCTGAAATGTCAGGAGTCTTCTGAAATGTCAGGAGTCTGCTGAAATGTCAGGAGTCTGCTGAAATGTCAGCAGCCCTTCTGAAATGTCAGCAGCCCTTCTGAAATGTCAGCAGCCCTTCTGAAATGTCAGGAGTCTGCTGAAATGTCAGGAGCCCTGCTGAAATGTCAGGAGTCTGCTGAAATGTCAGCAGTCCTGCTGAAATGTCAGAAGCCCTGCTGAAATGTCAGGAGTCTGCTGAAATGTCAGGAGCCCTGCTGAAATGTCAGGAGTCTGCTGAAATGTCAGCAGCCCTTCTGAAATGTCAGCAGCCCTTCTGAAATGTCAGGAGTCTTCTGAAATGTCAGGAGTCTGCTGAAATGTCAGGAGTCTGCTGAAATGTCAGCAGCCCTTCTGAAATGTCAGCAGCCCTTCTGAAATGTCAGGAGTCTGCTGAAATGTCAGGAGCCCTGCTGAAATGTCAGGAGTCTGCTGAAATGTCAGCAGTCCTGCTGAAATGTCAGAAGCCCTGCTGAAATGTCAGGAGTCTGCTGAAATGTCAGGAGCCCTGCTGAAATGTCAGGAGCCCTGTTGAAATGTCAGGAGCCCTGCTGAAATGTCAGGAGCCCTGCTGAAATGTCCGCAGCCCTGCTGAAATGTCAGGAGTTTGCTGAAATGTCAGCAGCCCTGCTGAAATGTCAGCAGCCCTGCTGAAATGTCAGGAGTCTGCTGAAATGTCAGGAGCCCTGCTGAAATGTCAGGAGCCCTGCTGAAATGTCAGGAGCCCTGCTGAAATGTCAGGAGCCCTGCTGAAATGTCTGCAGCCCTGCTGAAATGTCAGGAGTTTGCTGAAATGTCAGCAGCCCTGCTGAAATGTCAGGAGTCTGCCGAAATGTCAGGAGCCCTGCTGAAATGTCAGGAGTCTGCTGAAATGTCAGGAGTCTGCTGAAATGTCAGGAGTCTGCTGAAATGTCAGCAGCCCTTCAGAAATGTCAGCAGCCCTTCTGAAATGTCAGGAGCCCTGCTGAAATGTCAGGAGCCCTGCTGAAATGTCAGGAGCCCTGCTGAAATGTCAGGAGTTTGCTGAAATGTCAGCAGCCCTGCTGAAATGTCAGCAGCACTGCTGAAATGTCAGGAGTCTGCTGAAATGTCAGGAGCCCTGCTGAAATGTCAGGAGCCCTGCTGAAATGTCAGGAGCCTGCTGAAATGTCAGGAGCCCTGCTGAAATGTCAGGAGCCCTGCTGAAATGTCAGGAGTTTGCTGAAATGTCAGCAGCCCTGCTGAAATGTCAGAAGCCCTGCTGAAATGTCAGGAGTCTGCTGAAATGTCAGGAGCCCTGCTGAAATGTCAGGAGCCCTGCTGAAATGTCAGGAGCCCTGCTGAAATGTCAGGAGCCCTGCTGAAATGTCAGGAGCCTGCTGAAATGTCAGGAGCCCTGCTGAAATGTCAGGAGCCCTGCTGAAATGTCAGCAGTTTGCTGAAATGTCAGCAGCCCTGCTGAAATGTCAGAAGCCCTGCTGAAATGTCAGGAGTCTGCTGAAATGTCAGGAGCCCTGCTGAAATGTCAGGAGCCCTGCTGAAATGTCAGGAGCCCTGCTGAAATGTCAGCAGCCCTGCTGAAATGTCAGGAGTTTGCTGAAATGTCAGCAGCCCTGCTGAAATGTCAGGAGTCTGCTGAAATGTCAGGAGTCTGCTGAAATCTCAGCAGCCCTTCTGAAATGTCAGCAGCCCTTCTGAAATGTCAGCAGCCCTTTTCAGCAAACTCCTGACATTTCAGCAGGGCTCCTGACATTTCAGCAGGGCTCCTGACATTTCAGCAGGCTCCTGACATTTCAGCAGGGCTCCTGACATTTCAGCAGGGCTCCTGACATTTCAGCAGACTCCTGACATTTCAGCAGTGCTGCTGACATTTCAGCAGGGCTGCTGACATTTCAGCAAACTCCTGACATTTCAGCAGGGCTCCTGACATTTCAGCAGGGCTCCTGACATTTCAGCAGGGCTCCTGACATTTCAGAAGGGCTGCTGACATTTCTGAAGGGCTGCTGACATTTCAGCAGACTCCTGACATTTCAGCAGACTCCTGTCATTTCAGCAGACTCCTGACATTTCAGCAGGGCTCCTGACATTTCGGCAGACTCCTGACATTTCAGCAGGGCTGCTGACATTTCAGCAAACTCCTGACATTTCAGCAGGGCTGCAGACATTTCAGCAGGGCTCCTGACATTTCAGCAGGGCTCCTGACATTTCAGCAGGGCTCCTGACATTTCAGCAGGGCTCCTGACATTTCAGCAGACTCCTGACATTTCAGCAGGGCTGCTGACATTTCAGCAGGGCTGCTGACATTTCAGCAAACTCCTGACATTTCAGCAGGGCTGCGGACATTTCAGCAGGGCTCCTGACATTTCAGCAGGGCTCCTGACATTTCAACAGGGCTCCTGACATTTCAGCAGGGCTCCTGACATTTCAGCAGACTCCTGACATTTCAGCAGGGCTTCTGACATTTCAGCAGGACTGCTGACATTTCAGCAGACTCCTGACATTTCAGCAGGGCTCCTGACATTTCAGCAGACTCCTGACATTTCAGAAGGGCTGCTGACATTTCAGAAGGGCTGCTGACATTTCAGAAGGGCTGCTGACATTTCAGCAGACTCCTGACATTTCAGCAGACTCCTGACATTTCAGAAGACTCCTGACATTTCAGAAGGGCTGCTGACATTTCAGAAGGGCTGCTGACATTTCAGCAGACTCCTGACATTTCAGCAGGGCTCCTGACATTTCAGCAGACTCCTGACATTTCAGCAGGGCTTCTGACATTTCAGCAGGACTGCTGACATTTCAGCAGACTCCTGACATTTCAGCAGGGCTCCTGACATTTCAGCAGACTCCTGACATTTCAGAAGGGCTGCTGACATTTCAGAAGGGCTGCTGACATTTCAGAAGGGCTGCTGACATTTCAGCAGACTCCTGACATTTCAGCAGACTCCTGACATTTCAGAAGACTCCTGACATTTCAGCAGGGCTCCTGACATTTCGGCAGACTCCTGACATTTCAGCAGGGCTGCTGACATTTCAGCAAACTCCTGACATTTCAGCAGGGCTGCAGACATTTCAGCAGGGCTCCTGACATTTCAGCAGGGCTCCTGACATTTCAGCAGGGCTCCTGACATTTCAGCAGGGCTCCTGACATTTCAGCAGACTCCTGACATTTCAGCAGGGCTGCTGACATTTCAGCAGGGCTGCTGACATTTCAGCAAACTCCTGACATTTCAGCAGGGCTGCGGACATTTCAGCAGGGCTCCTGACATTTCAGCAGGGCTGCTGACATTTCAGCAAACTCCTGACATTTCAGCAGGGCTCCTGACATTTCAGCAGGGCTCCTGACATTTCAGCAGGGCTCCTGACATTTCAGAAGGGCTGCTGACATTTCTGAAGGGCTGCTGACATTTCAGCAGACTCCTGACATTTCAGCAGACTCCTGTCATTTCAGCAGACTCCTGACATTTCAGCAGGGCTCCTGACATTTCGGCAGACTCCTGACATTTCAGCAGGGCTGCTGACATTTCAGCAAACTCCTGACATTTCAGCAGGGCTGCAGACATTTCAGCAGGGCTCCTGACATTTCAGCAGGGCTCCTGACATTTCAGCAGGGCTCCTGACATTTCAGCAGGGCTCCTGACATTTCAGCAGACTCCTGACATTTCAGCAGGGCTGCTGACATTTCAGCAGGGCTGCTGACATTTCAGCAAACTCCTGACATTTCAGCAGGGCTGCGGACATTTCAGCAGGGCTCCTGACATTTCAGCAGGGCTCCTGACATTTCAACAGGGCTCCTGACATTTCAGCAGGGCTCCTGACATTTCAGCAGACTCCTGACATTTCAGCAGGGCTTCTGACATTTCAGCAGGACTGCTGACATTTCAGCAGACTCCTGACATTTCAGCAGGGCTCCTGACATTTCAGCAGGGCTCCTGACATTTCGGCAGACTCCTGACATTTCAGCAGGGCTGCTGACATTTCAGCAAACTCCTGACATTTCAGCAGGGCTGCAGACATTTCAGCAGGGCTCCTGACATTTCAGCAGGGCTCCTGACATTTCAGCAGGGCTCCTGACATTTCAGCAGGGCTCCTGACATTTCAGCAGACTCCTGACATTTCAGCAGGGCTGCTGACATTTCAGCAGGGCTGCTGACATTTCAGCAATCTCCTGACATTTCAGCAGGGCTGCGGACATTTCAGCAGGGCTCCTGACATTTCAGCAGGGCTCCTGACATTTCAACAGGGCTCCTGACATTTCAGCAGGGCTCCTGACATTTCAGCAGACTCCTGACATTTCAGCAGGGCTTCTGACATTTCAGCAGGACTGCTGACATTTCAGCAGACTCCTGACATTTCAGCAGGGCTCCTGACATTTCAGCAGACTCCTGACATTTCAGAAGGGCTGCTGACATTTCAGAAGGGCTGCTGACATTTCAGAAGGGCTGCTGACATTTCAGCAGACTCCTGACATTTCAGCAGACTCCTGACATTTCAGAAGACTCCTGACATTTCAGAAGGGCTGCTGACATTTCAGAAGGGCTGCTGACATTTCAGCAGACTCCTGACATTTCAGCAGGGCTCCTGACATTTCAGCAGACTCCTGACATTTCAGCAGGGCTTCTGACATTTCAGCAGGACTGCTGACATTTCAGCAGACTCCTGACATTTCAGCAGGGCTCCTGACATTTCAGCAGACTCCTGACATTTCAGAAGGGCTGCTGACATTTCAGAAGGGCTGCTGACATTTCAGAAGGGCTGCTGACATTTCAGCAGACTCCTGACATTTCAGCAGACTCCTGACATTTCAGAAGACTCCTGACATTTCAGCAGGGCTCCTGACATTTCGGCAGACTCCTGACATTTCAGCAGGGCTGCTGACATTTCAGCAAACTCCTGACATTTCAGCAGGGCTGCAGACATTTCAGCAGGGCTCCTGACATTTCAGCAGGGCTCCTGACATTTCAGCAGGGCTCCTGACATTTCAGCAGGGCTCCTGACATTTCAGCAGGGCTCCTGACATTTCAGCAGGGCTCCTGACATTTCAGCAGGGCTCCTGACATTTCAGCAGGGCTCCTGACATTTCAGAAGGGCTGCTGACATTTCTGAAGGGCTGCTGACATTTCAGCAGACTCCTGACATTTCAGCAGACTCCTGACATTTCAGCAGACTCCTGACATTTCAGCAGGGCTCCTGACATTTCAGCAGGGCTCCTGACATTTCAGCAGACTCCTGACATTTCAGCAGGGCTTCTGACATTTCAGCAGGACTGCTGACATTTCAGCAGACTCCTGACATTTCAGCAGGGCTCCTGACATTTCAGCAGGGCTCCTGACATTTCGGCAGACTCCTGACATTTCAGCAGGGCTGCTGACATTTCAGCAAACTCCTGACATTTCAGCAGGGCTGCAGACATTTCAGCAGGGCTCCTGACATTTCAGCAGGGCTCCTGACATTTCAGCAGGGCTCCTGACATTTCAGCAGGGCTCCTGACATTTCAGCAGACTCCTGACATTTCAGCAGGGCTGCTGACATTTCAGCAGGGCTGCTGACATTTCAGCAAACTCCTGACATTTCAGCAGGGCTGCGGACATTTCAGCAGGGCTCCTGACATTTCAGCAGGGCTCCTGACATTTCAACAGGGCTCCTGACATTTCAGCAGGGCTCCTGACATTTCAGCAGACTCCTGACATTTCAGCAGGGCTTCTGACATTTCAGCAGGACTGCTGACATTTCAGCAGACTCCTGACATTTCAGCAGGGCTCCTGACATTTCAGCAGACTCCTGACATTTCAGAAGGGCTGCTGACATTTCAGAAGGGCTGCTGACATTTCAGAAGGGCTGCTGACATTTCAGCAGACTCCTGACATTTCAGCAGACTCCTGACATTTCAGAAGACTCCTGACATTTCAGAAGGGCTGCTGACATTTCAGAAGGGCTGCTGACATTTCAGCAGACTCCTGACATTTCAGCAGGGCTCCTGACATTTCAGCAGACTCCTGACATTTCAGCAGGGCTTCTGACATTTCAGCAGGACTGCTGACATTTCAGCAGACTCCTGACATTTCAGCAGGGCTCCTGACATTTCAGCAGACTCCTGACATTTCAGAAGGGCTGCTGACATTTCAGAAGGGCTGCTGACATTTCAGAAGGGCTGCTGACATTTCAGCAGGGCTGCTGACATTTCAGCAGGGCTGCTGACATTTCAGCAAACTCCTGACATTTCAGCAGGGCTGCTGACATTTCAGCAAACTCCTGACATTTCAGCAGGGCTGCAGACATTTCAGCAGGGCTCCTGACATTTCAGCAGGGCTCCTGACATTTCAGCAGGGCTCCTGACATTTCAGCAGGGCTCCTGACATTTCAGCAGACTCCTGACATTTCAGCAGGGCTGCTGACATTTCAGCAGGGCTGCTGACATTTCAGCAAACTCCTGACATTTCAGCAGGGCTGCGGACATTTCAGCAGGGCTCCTGACATTTCAGCAGGGCTCCTGACATTTCAGCAGGGCTCCTGACATTTCAGCAGGGCTCCTGACATTTCAGCAGGGCTCCTGACATTTCAGAAGGGCTGCTGACATTTCTGAAGGGCTGCTGACATTTCAGCAGACTCCTGACATTTCAGCAGACTCCTGACATTTCAGCAGACTCCTGACATTTCAGCAGGGCTCCTGACATTTCGGCAGACTCCTGACATTTCAGCAGGGCTGCTGACATTTCAGCAGGGCTCCTGACATTTCAGCAGACTCCTGACATTTCAGCAGGGCTTCTGACATTTCAGCAGGACTGCTGACATTTCAGCAGACTCCTGACATTTCAGCAGGGCTCCTGACATTTCAGCAGACTCCTGACATTTCAGAAGGGCTGCTGACATTTCAGAAGGGCTGCTGACATTTCAGAAGGGCTGCTGACATTTCAGCAGACTCCTGACATTTCAGCAGACTCCTGACATTTCAGAAGACTCCTGACATTTCAGAAGGGCTGCTGACATTTCAGAAGGGCTGCTGACATTTCAGCAGACTCCTGACATTTCAGCAGGGCTCCTGACATTTCAGCAGACTCCTGACATTTCAGCAGGGCTTCTGACATTTCTTCTGACACATCGGAGTCTGCTGAAATGTCAGGAGTCTGCTGAAATGTCAGCAGCCCTTCTGAAATGTCAGCAGCCCTTCTGAAATGTCAGCAGCCCTTCTGAAATGTCAGCAGCCCTTCTGAAATGTCAGGAGTCTGCTGAAATGTCAGGAGCCCTGCTGAAATGTCAGGAGCCCTGCTGAAATGTCAGGAGCCCTGCTGAAATGTCAGGAGTCTGCTGAAATGTCAGCAGCCCTTCTGAAATGTCAGCAGCCCTTCTGAAATGTCAGGAGTCTGCCGAAATGTCAGGAGCCCTTCTGAAATGTCAGGAGTCTGCTGAAATGTCAGGAGCCCTGCTGAAATGTCTGGAGTCTGCTGAAATGTCAGCAGTCCTGCTGAAATGTCAGAAGCCCTGCTGAAATGTCAGGAGTCTGCTGAAATGTCAGGAGCCCTGCTGAAATGTCAGGAGCCCTGCTGAAATGTCAGGAGCCCTGCTGAAATGTCAGGAGCCCTGCTGAAATGTCCGCAGCCCTGCTGAAATGTCAGGAGTTTGCTGAAATGTCAGCAGCCCTGCTGAAATGTCAGGAGCCCTGCTGAAATGTCAGGAGCCCTGCTGAAATGTCAGGAGCCCTGCTGAAATGTCAGGAGCCCTGCTGAAATGTCCGCAGCCCTGCTGAAATGTCAGGAGTTTGCTGAAATGTCAGCAGCCCTGCTGAAATGTCAGCAGCCCTGCTGAAATGTCAGGAGTCTGCTGAAATGTCAGGAGCCCTGCTGAAATGTCAGGAGCCCTGCTGAAATGTCAGGAGCCCTGCTGAAATGTCAGGAGCCCTGCTGAAATGTCTGCAGCCCTGCTGAAATGTCAGGAGTTTGCTGAAATGTCAGCAGCCCTGCTGAAATGTCAGGAGTCTGCCGAAATGTCAGGAGCCCTGCTGAAATGTCAGGAGTCTTCTGAAATGTCAGGAGTCTGCTGAAATGTCAGGAGTCTGCTGAAATGTCAGCAGCCCTTCTGAAATGTCAGCAGCCCTTCTGAAATGTCAGCAGCCCTTCTGAAATGTCAGGAGTCTGCTGAAATGTCAGGAGCCCTGCTGAAATGTCAGGAGTCTGCTGAAATGTCAGCAGTCCTGCTGAAATGTCAGAAGCCCTGCTGAAATGTCAGGAGTCTGCTGAAATGTCAGGAGCCCTGCTGAAATGTCAGGAGTCTGCTGAAATGTCAGCAGCCCTTCTGAAATGTCAGCAGCCCTTCTGAAATGTCAGGAGTCTTCTGAAATGTCAGGAGTCTGCTGAAATGTCAGGAGTCTGCTGAAATGTCAGCAGCCCTTCTGAAATGTCAGCAGCCCTTCTGAAATGTCAGCAGCCCTTCTGAAATGTCAGGAGTCTGCTGAAATGTCAGGAGCCCTGCTGAAATGTCAGGAGTCTGCTGAAATGTCAGCAGTCCTGCTGAAATGTCAGAAGCCCTGCTGAAATGTCAGGAGTCTGCTGAAATGTCAGGAGCCCTGCTGAAATGTCAGGAGCCCTGTTGAAATGTCAGGAGCCCTGCTGAAATGTCAGGAGCCCTGCTGAAATGTCCGCAGCCCTGCTGAAATGTCAGGAGTTTGCTGAAATGTCAGCAGCCCTGCTGAAATTTCAGCAGCCCTGCTGAAATGTCAGGAGTCTGCTGAAATGTCAGGAGCCCTGCTGAAATGTCAGGAGCCCTGCTGAAATGTCAGGAGCCCTGCTGAAATGTCAGGAGCCCTGCTGAAATGTCTGCAGCCCTGCTGAAATGTCAGGAGTTTGCTGAAATGTCAGCAGCCCTGCTGAAATGTCAGGAGTCTGCCGAAATGTCAGGAGCCCTGCTGAAATGTCAGGAGTCTGCTGAAATGTCAGGAGTCTGCTGAAATGTCAGGAGTCTGCTGAAATGTCAGCAGCCCTTCAGAAATGTCAGCAGCCCTTCTGAAATGTCAGGAGCCCTGCTGAAATGTCAGGAGCCCTGCTGAAATGTCAGGAGCCCTGCTGAAATGTCAGGAGTTTGCTGAAATGTCAGCAGCCCTGCTGAAATGTCAGCAGCACTGCTGAAATGTCAGGAGTCTGCTGAAATGTCAGGAGCCCTGCTGAAATGTCAGGAGCCCTGCTGAAATGTCAGGAGCCTGCTGAAATGTCAGGAGCCCTGCTGAAATGTCAGGAGCCCTGCTGAAATGTCAGGAGTTTGCTGAAATGTCAGCAGCCCTGCTGAAATGTCAGAAGCCCTGCTGAAATGTCAGGAGTCTGCTGAAATGTCAGGAGCCCTGCTGAAATGTCAGGAGCCCTGCTGAAATGTCAGGAGCCCTGCTGAAATGTCAGGAGCCCTGCTGAAATGTCAGGAGCCTGCTGAAATGTCAGGAGCCCTGCTGAAATGTCAGGAGCCCTGCTGAAATGTCAGCAGTTTGCTGAAATGTCAGCAGCCCTGCTGAAATGTCAGAAGCCCTGCTGAAATGTCAGGAGTCTGCTGAAATGTCAGGAGCCCTGCTGAAATGTCAGGAGCCCTGCTGAAATGTCAGGAGCCCTGCTGAAATGTCAGCAGCCCTGCTGAAATGTCAGGAGTTTGCTGAAATGTCAGCAGCCCTGCTGAAATGTCAGGAGTCTGCTGAAATGTCAGGAGTCTGCTGAAATCTCAGCAGCCCTTCTGAAATGTCAGCAGCCCTTCTGAAATGTCAGCAGCCCTTTTCAGCAAACTCCTGACATTTCAGCAGGGCTCCTGACATTTCAGCAGGGCTCCTGACATTTCAGCAGGCTCCTGACATTTCAGCAAACTCCTGACATTTCAGCAGGGCTGCAGACATTTCAGCAGGGCTCCTGACATTTCAGCAGGGCTCCTGACATTTCAGCAGGGCTCCTGACATTTCAGCAGGGCTCCTGACATTTCAGCAGACTCCTGACATTTCAGCAGGGCTGCTGACATTTCAGCAGGGCTGCTGACATTTCAGCAAACTCCTGACATTTCAGCAGGGCTGCGGACATTTCAGCAGGGCTCCTGACATTTCAGCAGGGCTCCTGACATTTCAGCAGGGCTCCTGACATTTCAGCAGGGCTCCTGACATTTCAGCAGGGCTCCTGACATTTCAGAAGGGCTGCTGACATTTCTGAAGGGCTGCTGACATTTCAGCAGACTCCTGACATTTCAGCAGACTCCTGACATTTCAGCAGACTCCTGACATTTCAGCAGGGCTCCTGACATTTCGGCAGACTCCTGACATTTCAGCAGGGCTGCTGACATTTCAGCAGGGCTCCTGACATTTCAGCAGACTCCTGACATTTCAGCAGGGCTTCTGACATTTCAGCAGGACTGCTGACATTTCAGCAGACTCCTGACATTTCAGCAGGGCTCCTGACATTTCAGCAGACTCCTGACATTTCAGAAGGGCTGCTGACATTTCAGAAGGGCTGCTGACATTTCAGAAGGGCTGCTGACATTTCAGCAGACTCCTGACATTTCAGCAGACTCCTGACATTTCAGAAGACTCCTGACATTTCAGAAGGGCTGCTGACATTTCAGAAGGGCTGCTGACATTTCAGCAGACTCCTGACATTTCAGCAGGGCTCCTGACATTTCAGCAGACTCCTGACATTTCAGCAGGGCTTCTGACATTTCAGCAGGACTGCTGACATTTCAGCAGACTCCTGACATTTCAGCAGGGCTCCTGACATTTCAGCAGACTCCTGACATTTCAGAAGGGCTGCTGACATTTCAGAAGGGCTGCTGACATTTCAGAAGGGCTGCTGACATTTCAGCCTGAAATGTCAGGAGTCTGCTGAAATGTCAGGAGTCTGCTGAAATGTCAGCAGCCCTTCTGAAATGTCAGCAGCCCTTCTGAAATGTCAGCAGCCCTTCTGAAATGTCAGCAGCCCTTCTGAAATGTCAGGAGTCTGCTGAAATGTCAGGAGCCCTGCTGAAATGTCAGGAGCCCTGCTGAAATGTCAGGAGCCCTGCTGAAATGTCAGGAGTCTGCTGAAATGTCAGCAGCCCTTCTGAAATGTCAGCAGCCCTTCTGAAATGTCAGGAGTCTGCCGAAATGTCAGGAGCCCTTCTGAAATGTCAGGAGTCTGCTGAAATGTCAGGAGCCCTGCTGAAATGTCAGGAGTCTGCTGAAATGTCAGCAGTCCTGCTGAAATGTCAGAAGCCCTGCTGAAATGTCAGGAGTCTGCTGAAATGTCAGGAGCCCTGCTGAAATGTCAGGAGCCCTGCTGAAATGTCAGGAGCCCTGCTGAAATGTCAGGAGCCCTGCTGAAATGTCCGCAGCCCTGCTGAAATGTCAGGAGTTTGCTGAAATGTCAGCAGCCCTGCTGAAATGTCAGGAGCCCTGCTGAAATGTCAGGAGCCCTGCTGAAATGTCAGGAGCCCTGCTGAAATGTCAGGAGCCCTGCTGAAATGTCCGCAGCCCTGCTGAAATGTCAGGAGTTTGCTGAAATGTCAGCAGCCCTGCTGAAATGTCAGCAGCCCTGCTGAAATGTCAGGAGTCTGCTGAAATGTCAGGAGCCCTGCTGAAATGTCAGGAGCCCTGCTGAAATGTCAGGAGCCCTGCTGAAATGTCAGGAGCCCTGCTGAAATGTCTGCAGCCCTGCTGAAATGTCAGGAGTTTGCTGAAATGTCAGCAGCCCTGCTGAAATGTCAGGAGTCTGCCGAAATGTCAGGAGCCCTGCTGAAATGTCAGGAGTCTTCTGAAATGTCAGGAGTCTGCTGAAATGTCAGGAGTCTGCTGAAATGTCAGCAGCCCTTCTGAAATGTCAGCAGCCCTTCTGAAATGTCAGCAGCCCTTCTGAAATGTCAGGAGTCTGCTGAAATGTCAGGAGCCCTGCTGAAATGTCAGGAGTCTGCTGAAATGTCAGCAGTCCTGCTGAAATGTCAGAAGCCCTGCTGAAATGTCAGGAGTCTGCTGAAATGTCAGGAGCCCTGCTGAAATGTCAGGAGTCTGCTGAAATGTCAGCAGCCCTTCTGAAATGTCAGCAGCCCTTCTGAAATGTCAGGAGTCTTCTGAAATGTCAGGAGTCTGCTGAAATGTCAGGAGTCTGCTGAAATGTCAGCAGCCCTTCTGAAATGTCAGCAGCCCTTCTGAAATGTCAGCAGCCCTTCTGAAATGTCAGGAGTCTGCTGAAATGTCAGGAGCCCTGCTGAAATGTCAGGAGTCTGCTGAAATGTCAGCAGTCCTGCTGAAATGTCAGAAGCCCTGCTGAAATGTCAGGAGTCTGCTGAAATGTCAGGAGCCCTGCTGAAATGTCAGGAGCCCTGTTGAAATGTCAGGAGCCCTGCTGAAATGTCAGGAGCCCTGCTGAAATGTCCGCAGCCCTGCTGAAATGTCAGGAGTTTGCTGAAATGTCAGCAGCCCTGCTGAAATGTCAGCAGCCCTGCTGAAATGTCAGGAGTCTGCTGAAATGTCAGGAGCCCTGCTGAAATGTCAGGAGCCCTGCTGAAATGTCAGGAGCCCTGCTGAAATGTCAGGAGCCCTGCTGAAATGTCTGCAGCCCTGCTGAAATGTCAGGAGTTTGCTGAAATGTCAGCAGCCCTGCTGAAATGTCAGGAGTCTGCCGAAATGTCAGGAGCCCTGCTGAAATGTCAGGAGTCTGCTGAAATGTCAGGAGTCTGCTGAAATGTCAGGAGTCTGCTGAAATGTCAGCAGCCCTTCAGAAATGTCAGCAGCCCTTCTGAAATGTCAGGAGCCCTGCTGAAATGTCAGGAGCCCTGCTGAAATGTCAGGAGCCCTGCTGAAATGTCAGGAGTTTGCTGAAATGTCAGCAGCCCTGCTGAAATGTCAGCAGCACTGCTGAAATGTCAGGAGTCTGCTGAAATGTCAGGAGCCCTGCTGAAATGTCAGGAGCCCTGCTGAAATGTCAGGAGCCTGCTGAAATGTCAGGAGCCCTGCTGAAATGTCAGGAGCCCTGCTGAAATGTCAGGAGTTTGCTGAAATGTCAGCAGCCCTGCTGAAATGTCAGAAGCCCTGCTGAAATGTCAGGAGTCTGCTGAAATGTCAGGAGCCCTGCTGAAATGTCAGGAGCCCTG
Organism: Parapristionchus giblindavisi; assembly: GCA_943737045.1. Taxonomy (NCBI): domain Eukaryota; kingdom Metazoa; phylum Nematoda; class Chromadorea; order Rhabditida; family Diplogasteridae; genus Parapristionchus; species Parapristionchus giblindavisi. Next base: position 48,670 of record CALSFV010000672.1, read on the forward strand.
CTGAAATGTCAGGAGCCCTGCTGAAATGTCAGGAGCCCTGCTGAAATGTCAGGAGCCTGCTGAAATGTCAGGAGCCCTGCTGAAATGTCAGGAGCCCTGCTGAAATGTCAGCAGTTTGCTGAAATGTCAGCAGCCCTGCTGAAATGTCAGAAGCCCTGCTGAAATGTCAGGAGTCTGCTGAAATGTCAGGAGCCCTGCTGAAATGTCAGGAGCCCTGCTGAAATGTCAGGAGCCCTGCTGAAATGTCAGCAGCCCTGCTGAAATGTCAGGAGTTTGCTGAAATGTCAGCAGCCCTGCTGAAATGTCAGGAGTCTGCTGAAATGTCAGGAGTCTGCTGAAATCTCAGCAGCCCTTCTGAAATGTCAGCAGCCCTTCTGAAATGTCAGCAGCCCTTTTCAGCAAACTCCTGACATTTCAGCAGGGCTCCTGACATTTCAGCAGGGCTCCTGACATTTCAGCAGGCTCCTGACATTTCAGCAGGGCTCCTGACATTTCAGCAGGGCTCCTGACATTTCAGCAGACTCCTGACATTTCAGCAGGGCTGCTGACATTTCAGCAGGGCTGCTGACATTTCAGCAAACTCCTGACATTTCAGCAGGGCTGCGGACATTTCAGCAGGGCTCCTGACATTTCAGCAGGGCTGCTGACATTTCAGCAAACTCCTGACATTTCAGCAGGGCTGCAGACATTTCAGCAGGGCTCCTGACATTTCAGCAGGGCTCCTGACATTTCAGCAGGGCTCCTGACATTTCAGCAGGGCTCCTGACATTTCAGCAGACTCCTGACATTTCAGCAGGGCTGCTGACATTTCAGCAGGGCTGCTGACATTTCAGCAAACTCCTGACATTTCAGCAGGGCTGCGGACATTTCAGCAGGGCTCCTGACATTTCAGCAGGGCTCCTGACATTTCAGCAGGGCTCCTGACATTTCAGCAGGGCTCCTGACATTTCAGCAGGGCTCCTGACATTTCAGAAGGGCTGCTGACATTTCTGAAGGGCTGCTGACATTTCAGCAGACTCCTGACATTTCAGCAGACTCCTGACATTTCAGCAGACTCCTGACATTTCAGCAGGGCTCCTGACATTTCGGCAGACTCCTGACATTTCAGCAGGGCTGATGACATTTCAGCAGGGCTCCTGACATTTCAGCAGACTCCTGACATTTCAGCAGGGCTTCTGACATTTCAGCAGGACTGCTGACATTTCAGCAGACTCCTGACATTTCAGCAGGGCTCCTGACATTTCAGCAGACTCCTGACATTTCAGAAGGGCTGCTGACATTTCAGAAGGGCTGCTGACATTTCAGAAGGGCTGCTGACATTTCAGCAGACTCCTGACATTTCAGCAGACTCCTGACATTTCAGAAGACTCCTGACATTTCAGAAGGGCTGCTGACATTTCAGAAGGGCTGCTGACATTTCAGCAGACTCCTGACATTTCAGCAGGGCTCCTGACATTTCAGCAGACTCCTGACATTTCAGCAGGGCTTCTGACATTTCAGCAGGACTGCTGACATTTCAGCAGACTCCTGACATTTCAGCAGGGCTCCTGACATTTCAGCAGACTCCTGACATTTCAGAAGGGCTGCTGACATTTCAGAAGGGCTGCTGACATTTCAGAAGGGCTGCTGACATTTCAGCCTGAAATGTCAGGAGTCTGCTGAAATGTCAGGAGTCTGCTGAAATGTCAGCAGCCCTTCTGAAATGTCAGCAGCCCTTCTGAAATGTCAGCAGCCCTTCTGAAATGTCAGCAGCCCTTCTGAAATGTCAGGAGTCTGCTGAAATGTCAGGAGCCCTGCTGAAATGTCAGGAGCCCTGCTGAAATGTCAGGAGCCCTGCTGAAATGTCAGGAGTCTGCTGAAATGTCAGCAGCCCTTCTGAAATGTCAGCAGCCCTTCTGAAATGTCAGGAGTCTGCCGAAATGTCAGGAGCCCTTCTGAAATGTCAGGAGTCTGCTGAAATGTCAGGAGCCCTGCTGAAATGTCAGGAGTCTGCTGAAATGTCAGCAGTCCTGCTGAAATGTCAGAAGCCCTGCTGAAATGTCAGGAGTCTGCTGAAATGTCAGGAGCCCTGCTGAAATGTCAGGAGCCCTGCTGAAATGTCAGGAGCCCTGCTGAAATGTCAGGAGCCCTGCTGAAATGTCCGCAGCCCTGCTGAAATGTCAGGAGTTTGCTGAAATGTCAGGAGTCTGCTGAAATGTCAGGAGCCCTGCTGAAATGTCAGGAGCCCTGCTGAAATGTCAGGAGCCCTGCTGAAATGTCAGCAGCCCTGCTGAAATGTCAGGAGTTTGCTGAAATGTCAGCAGCCCTGCTGAAATGTCAGGAGTCTGCTGAAATGTCAGGAGTCTGCTGAAATGTCAGCAGCCCTTCTGAAATGTCAGCAGCCCTTCTGAAATGTCAGCAGCCCTTCTGAAATGTCAGCAGCCCTTCTGAAATGTCAGGAGTCTGCTGAAATGTCAGGAGCCCTGCTGAAATGTCAGGAGCCCTGCTGAAATGTCAGGAGTCTGCTGAAATGTCAGGAGTCTGCTGAAATGTCAGCAGCCCTTCTGAAATGTCAGCAGCCCTTCTGAATTGTCAGGAGTCTGCCGAAATGTCAGGAGCCCTGCTGAAATGTCAGGAGTCTTCTGAAATGTCAGGAGTCTGCTGAAATGTCATGAGTCTGCTGAAATGTCAGCAGCCCTTCTGAAATGTCAGCAGCCCTTCTGAAATGTCAGCAGCCCTTCTGAAATGTCAGGAGTGTGCTGAAATGTCAGGAGCCCTGCTGAAATGTCAGGAGCCCTGCTGAAATGTCAGGAGTCTGCTGAAATATCAGCAGCCCTTCTGAAATGTCAGCAGCCCTTCTGAAATGTCAGGAGCCCTTCTGAAATGTCAGCAGCCCTTCTGAAATGTCAGCAGCCCTTCTGAAATGTCAGGAGTCTGCTGAAATGTCAGGAAATGAAAATGAAATGAAAAAAAAAATGAAAAGGAAATGGAAATGAAAAAATAAAATAAAATAAAATAAATGTCAGGAGCCCTGCTGAAATGTCAGGAGCCCTTCTGAAATGTCAGGAGTGTGCTGAAATGTCAGGAGCCCTGCTGAAATGTCAGGAGCCCTGCTGAAATGTCAGGAGTCTGCTGAAATATCAGCAGCCCTTCTGAAATGTCAGCAGCCCTTCTGAAATGTCAGGAGCCCTTCTGAAATGTCAGCAGCCCTTCTGAAATGTCAGCAGCCCTTCTGAAATGTCAGGAGTCTGCTGAAATGTCAGGAGCCCTGCTGAAATGTCAGGAGCCCTGCTGAAATGTCAGGAGTTTGCTGAAATGTCAGCAGCCCTGCTGAAATGTCAGAAGCAATGCTGAAATGTCAGGAGTCTGCTGAAATGTCAGGAGCCCTTCTGAAATGTCAGCAGCCCTTCTGAAATGTCAGGAGTGTGCTGAAATGTCAGGAGCCCTGCTGAAATGTCAGGAGTTTGCTGAAATGTCATCAGCCCTTCTGAAATGTCAGCAGCCCTTCTGAAATGTCAGCAGCCCTTCTGAAATGTCAGCAGCCCTTCTGAAATGTCAGCAGCCCTTCTGAAATGTCAGGAGTCTGCTGAAATGTCAGGAGCCCTGCTGAAATGTCAGGAGCCCTGCTGAAATGTCAGCAGCCCTTCTGAAATGTCAGCAGCCCTTCTGAAATGTCAGCAGCCCTTCTGAAATGTCAGCAGCCCTTCTGAAATGTCAGCAGCCCTTCTGAAATGTCAGGAGTGTGCTGAAATGTCAGGAGCCCTGCTGAAATGTCAGGAGCCCTGCTGAAATGTCAGGAGTCTGCTGAAATATCAGCAGCCCTTCTGAAATGTCAGCAGCCCTTCTGAAATGTCAGGAGCCCTTCTGAAATGTCAGCAGCCCTTCTGAAATGTCAGGAGTCTGCTGAAATGTCAGGAGCCCTGCTGAAATGTCAGGAGCCCTGCTGAAATGTCAGGAGTCTGCTGAAATGTCAGGAGTCTGCTGAAATGTCAGCAGCCCTTCTGAAATGTCAGCAGCCCTTCTGAAATGTCAGGAGTCTGCCGAAATGTCAGGAGTCTGCTGAAATGTCAGGAGTCTGCTGAAATGTCAGCAGCCCTTCTGAAATGTCAGCAGCCCTTCTGAAATGTCAGCAGCCCTTCTGAAATGTCAGCAGCCCTTCTGAAATGTCAGCAGCCCTTCTGAAATGTCAGGAGTCTGCTGAAATGTCAGGAGCCCTGCTGAAATGTCAGGAGCCCTGCTGAAATGTCAGGAGTCTGCTGAAATGTCAGGAGTCTGCTGAAATGTCAGCAGCCCTTCTGAAATGTCAGCAGCCCTTCTGAAATGTCAGGAGTCTGCCGAAATGTCAGGAGTCTGCTGAAATGTCAGGAGTCTGCTGAAATGTCAGCAGCCCTTCTGAAATGTCAGCAGCCCTTCTGAAATGTCAGCAGCCCTTCTGAAATGTCAGCAGCCCTTCTGAAATGTCAGGAGTCTGCTGAAATGTCAGGAGCCCTGCTGAAATGTCAGGAGCCCTGCTGAAATGTCAGGAGTCTGCTGAAATGTCAGGAGTCTGCTGAAATGTCAGCAGCCCTTCTGAAATGTCAGCAGCCCTTCTGAAATGTCAGGAGTCTGCCGAAATGTCAGGAGCCCTGCTGAAATGTCAGGAGTCTTCTGAAATGTCAGGAGTCTGCTGAAATGTCATGAGTCTGCTGAAATGTCAGCAGCCCTTCTGAAATGTCAGCAGCCCTTCTGAAATGTCAGCAGCCCTTCTGAAATGTCAGGAGTGTGCTGAAATGTCAGGAGCCCTGCTGAAATGTCAGGAGCCCTGCTGAAATGTCAGGAGTCTGCTGAAATATCAGCAGCCCTTCTGAAATGTCAGCAGCCCTTCTGAAATGTCAGGAGTCTGCTGAAATGTCAGGAGTTTGCTGAAATGTCAGCAGCCCTGCTGAAATGTCAGCAGCCCTGCTGAAATGTCAGGAGTCTGCTGAAATGTCAGGAGCCCTGCTGAAATGTCAGGAGCCCTGCTGAAATGTCTGGAGTCTGCTGAAATGTCAGGAGTCTGCTGAAATGTCAGCAGCCCTTCTGAAATGTCAGGAGTCTGCTGAAATGTCAGGAGCCCTGCTGAAATGTCAGGAGCCCTGCTGAAATGTCAGGAGTCTGCTGAAATGTCAGGAGTCTGCTGAAATGTCAGCAGCCCTTCTGAAATGTCAGCAGCCCTTCTGAAATGTCAGGAGTCTGCCGAAATGTCAGGAGCCCTGCTGAAATGTCAGGAGTCTTCTGAAATGTCAGGAGTCTGCTGAAATGTCAGCAGCCCTGCTGAAATGTCAGGAGTCTGCTGAAATGTCAGGAGTCTGCTGAAATGTCAGCAGCCCTTCTGAAATGTCAGCAGCCCTTCTGAAATGTCAGCAGCCCTTCTGAAATGTCAGCAGCCCTTCTGAAATGTCAGGAGTCTGCTGAAATGTCAGGAGCCCTGCTGAAATGTCAGGAGCCCTGCTGAAATGTCAGGAGTCTGCTGAAATGTCAGGAGTCTGCTGAAATGTCAGCAGCCCTTCTGAAATGTCAGCAGCCCTTCTGAAATGTCAGCAGCCCTTCTGAAATGTCAGCAGCCCTTCTGAAATGTCAGCAGCCCTGCTGAAATGTCAGGAGTTTGCTGAAATGTCAGCAGCCCTGCTGAAATGTCAGGAGTCTGCTGAAATGTCAGGAGTCTGCTGAAATGTCAGCAGCCCTTCTGAAATGTCAGCAGCCCTTCTGAAATGTCAGCAGCCCTTCTGAAATGTCAGCAGCCCTTCTGAAATGTCAGCAGCCCTTCTGAAATGTCAGGAGTCTGCTGAAATGTCAGGAGCCCTGCTGAAATGTCAGGAGCCCTGCTGAAATGTCAGGAGCCCTGCTGAAATGTCAGGAGTCTGCTGAAATGTCAGGAGTCTGCTGAAATGTCAGCAGCCCTTCTGAAATGTCAGCAGCCCTTCTGAAATGTCAGGAGTCTGCCGAAATGTCAGGAGCCCTGCTGAAATGTCAGGAGTCTTCTGAAATGTCAGGAGTCTGCTGAAATGTCATGAGTCTGCTGAAATGTCAGCAGCCCTTCTGAAATGTCAGCAGCCCTTCTGAAATGTCAGCAGCCCTTCTGAAATGTCAGGAGTGTGCTGAAATGTCAGGAGCCCTGCTGAAATGTCAGGAGCCCTGCTGAAATGTCAGGAGTCTGCTGAAATATCAGCAGCCCTTCTGAAATGTCAGCAGCCCTTCTGAAATGTCAGGAGCCCTTCTGAAATGTCAGCAGCCCTTCTGAAATGTCAGCAGCCCTTCTGAAATGTCAGGAGTCTGCTGAAATGTCAGGAGCCCTGCTGAAATGTCAGGAGCCCTGCTGAAATGTCAGGAGTTTGCTGAAATGTCAGCAGCCCTGCTGAAATGTCAGAAGCCCTGCTGAAATGTCAGGAGCCCTGCTGAAATGTCAGGAGCCCTGCTGAAATGTCAGCAGCCCTGCTGAAATGTCAGGAGTTTGCTGAAATGTCAGCAGCCCTTCTGAAATGTCAGCAGCCCTTCTGAAATGTCAGGAGCCCTTCTGAAATGTCAGCAGCCCTTCTGAAATGTCAGCAGCCCTTCTGAAATGTCAGGAGTCTGCTGAAATGTCAGGAGCCCTGCTGAAATGTCAGGAGCCCTGCTGAAATGTCAGGAGTTTGCTGAAATGTCAGCAGCCCTGCTGAAATGTCAGAAGCCCTGCTGAAATGTCAGGAGTCTGCTGAAATGTCAGGAGCCCTGCTGAAATGTCAGGAGCCCTGCTGAAATGTCAGCAGCCCTGCTGAAATGTCAGGAGTTTGCTGAAATGTCAGCAGCCCTGCTGAAATGTCAGGAGTCTGCTGAAATGTCAGCAGCCCTTCTGAAATGTCAGCAGCCCTTCTGAAATGTCAGCAGCCCTTCTGAAATGTCAGCAGCCCTTCTGAAATGTCAGGAGTCTGCTGAAATGTCAGGAGCCCTGCTGAAATGTCAGGAGCCCTGCTGAAATGTCAGGAGTCTGCTGAAATGTCAGGAGTCTGCTGAAATGTCAGCAGCCCTTCTGAAATGTCAGCAGCCCTGCTGAAATGTCAGAAGCCCTGCTGAAATGTCAGGAGTCTGCTGAAATGTCAGGAGCCCTGCTGAAATGTCAGGAGCCCTGCTGAAATGTCAGGAGCCCTGCTGAAATGTCAGCAGCCCTGCTGAAATGTCAGGAGTTTGCTGAAATGTCAGCAGCCCTTCTGAAATGTCAGCAGCCCTTCTGAAATGTCAGGAGCCCTTCTGAAATGTCAGCAGCCCTTCTGAAATGTCAGCAGCCCTTCTGAAATGTCAGGAGTCTGCCGAAATGTCAGGAGCCCTGCTGAAATGTCAGGAGTCTTCTGAAATGTCAGGAGTCTGCTGAAATGTCATGAGTCTGCTGAAATGTCAGCAGCCCTTCTGAAATGTCAGCAGCCCTTCTGAAATGTCAGCAGCCCTTCTGAAATGTCAGGAGTGTGCTGAAATGTCAGGAGCCCTGCTGAAATGTCAGGAGCCCTGCTGAAATGTCAGGAGTCTGCTGAAATATCAGCAGCCCTTCTGAAATGTCAGCAGCCCTTCTGAAATGTCAGGAGCCCTTCTGAAATGTCAGCAGCCCTTCTGAAATGTCAGCAGCCCTTCTGAAATGTCAGGAGTCTGCTGAAATGTCAGGAGCCCTGCTGAAATGTCAGCAGCCCTGCTGAAATGTCAGGAGTTTGCTGAAATGTCAGCAGCCCTGCTGAAATGTCAGGAGTCTGCTGAAATGTCAGGAGTCTGCTGAAATGTCAGCAGCCCTTCTGAAATGTCAGCAGCCCTTCTGAAATGTCAGCAGCCCTTCTGAAATGTCAGCAGCCCTTCTGAAATGTCAGGAGTCTGCTGAAATGTCAGGAGCCCTGCTGAAATGTCAGGAGCCCTGCTGAAATGTCAGGAGTCTGCTGAAATGTCAGGAGTCTGCTGAAATGTCAGCAGCCCTTCTGAAATGTCAGCAGCCCTTCTGAAATGTCAGGAGTCTGCCGAAATGTCAGGAGCCCTGCTGAAATGTCAGGAGTCTTCTGAAATGTCAGGAGTCTGCTGAAATGTCATGAGTCTGCTGAAATGTCAGCAGCCCTTCTGAAATGTCAGCAGCCCTTCTGAAATGTCAGCAGCCCTTCTGAAATGTCAGGAGTGTGCTGAAATGTCAGGAGCCCTGCTGAAATGTCAGGAGCCCTGCTGAAATGTCAGGAGTCTGCTGAAATATCAGCAGCCCTTCTGAAATGTCAGCAGCCCTTCTGAAATGTCAGGAGCCCTTCTGAAATGTCAGCAGCCCTTCTGAAATGTCAGCAGCCCTTCTGAAATGTCAGGAGTCTGCTGAAATGTCAGGAGCCCTGCTGAAATGTCAGGAGCCCTTCTGAAATGTCAGGAGTGTGCTGAAATGTCAGGAGCCCTGCTGAAATGTCAGGAGCCCTGCTGAAATGTCAGGAGTCTGCTGAAATATCAGCAGCCCTTCTGAAATGTCAGCAGCCCTTCTGAAATGTCAGGAGCCCTTCTGAAATGTCAGCAGCCCTTCTGAAATGTCAGCAGCCCTTCTGAAATGTCAGGAGTCTGCTGAAATGTCAGGAGCCCTGCTGAAATGTCAGGAGCCCTGCTGAAATGTCAGGAGTTTGCTGAAATGTCAGCAGCCCTGCTGAAATGTCAGAAGCAATGCTGAAATGTCAGGAGTCTGATGAAATGTCAGCAGCCCTTCTGAAATGTCAGCAGCCCTTCTGAAATGTCAGCAGCCCTTCTGAAATGTCAGCAGCCCTTCTGAAATGTCAGGAGACTGCTGAAATGTCAGGAGCCCTGCAGAAATGTCAGGAGCCCTGCTGAAATGTCAGGAGTCTGCTGAAATGTCAGGAGTCTGCTGAAATGTCAGCAGCCCTTCTGAAATGTCAGCAGCCCTTCTGAAATGTCAGGAGTCTGCCGAAATGTCAGGAGCCCTGCTGAAATGTCAGGAGTCTTCTGAAATGTCAGGAGTCTGCTGAAATGTCATGAGTCTGCTGAAATGTCAGGAGTCTGCTGAAATGTCAGCAGCCCTTCTGAAATGTCAGCAGCCCTTCTGAAATGTCAGCAGCCCTTCTGAAATGTCAGCAGCCCTTCTGAAATGTCAGGAGTCTGCTGAAATGTCAGGAGCCCTGCTGAAATGTCAGGAGCCCTGCTGAAATGTCAGGAGTCTGCTGAAATGTCAGGAGTCTGCTGAAATGTCAGCAGCCCTTCTGAAATGTCAGCAGCCCTTCTGAAATGTCAGGAGTCTGCCGAAATGTCAGGAGCCCTGCTGAAATGTCAGGAGTCTTCTGAAATGTCAGGAGTCTGCTGAAATGTCATGAGTCTGCTGAAATGTCAGCAGCCCTTCTGAAATGTCAGCAGCCCTTCTGAAATGTCAGCAGCCCTTCTGAAATGTCAGGAGTGTGCTGAAATGTCAGGAGCCCTGCTGAAATGTCAGGAGCCCTGCTGAAATGTCAGGAGTCTGCTGAAATATCAGCAGCCCTTCTGAAATGTCAGCAGCCCTTCTGAAATGTCAGGAGCCCTTCTGAAATGTCAGCAGCCCTTCTGAAATGTCAGCAGCCCTTCTGAAATGTCAGGAGTCTGCTGAAATGTCAGGAGCCCTGCTGAAATGTCAGGAGCCCTTCTGAAATGTCAGGAGTGTGCTGAAATGTCAGGAGCCCTGCTGAAATGTCAGGAGCCCTGCTGAAATGTCAGGAGTCTGCTGAAATATCAGCAGCCCTTCTGAAATGTCAGCAGCCCTTCTGAAATGTCAGGAGCCCTTCTGAAATGTCAGCAGCCCTTCTGAAATGTCAGCAGCCCTTCTGAAATGTCAGCAGCCCTTCTGAAATGTCAGCAGCCCTTCTGAAATGTCAGCAGCCCTTCTGAAATGTCAGGAGTGTGCTGAAATGTCAGGAGCCCTGCTGAAATGTCAGGAGCCCTGCTGAAATGTCAGGAGTCTGCTGAAATATCAGCAGCCCTTCTGAAATGTCAGCAGCCCTTCTGAAATGTCAGGAGCCCTTCTGAAATGTCAGCAGCCCTTCTGAAATGTCAGGAGTCTGCTGAAATGTCAGGAGCCCTGCTGAAATGTCAGGAGCCCTGCTGAAATGTCAGGAGTCTGCTGAAATGTCAGGAGTCTGCTGAAATGTCAGCAGCCCTTCTGAAATGTCAGCAGCCCTTCTGAAATGTCAGGAGTCTGCCGAAATGTCAGGAGTCTGCTGAAATGTCAGGAGTCTGCTGAAATGTCAGCAGCCCTTCTGAAATGTCAGCAGCCCTTCTGAAATGTCAGCAGCCCTTCTGAAATGTCAGCAGCCCTTCTGAAATGTCAGCAGCCCTTCTGAAATGTCAGGAGTCTGCTGAAATGTCAGGAGCCCTGCTGAAATGTCAGGAGCCCTGCTGAAATGTCAGGAGTCTGCTGAAATGTCAGGAGTCTGCTGAAATGTCAGCAGCCCTTCTGAAATGTCAGCAGCCCTTCTGAAATGTCAGGAGTCTGCCGAAATGTCAGGAGTCTGCTGAAATGTCAGGAGTCTGCTGAAATGTCAGCAGCCCTTCTGAAATGTCAGCAGCCCTTCTGAAATGTCAGCAGCCCTTCTGAAATGTCAGCAGCCCTTCTGAAATGTCAGGAGTCTGCTGAAATGTCAGGAGCCCTGCTGAAATGTCAGGAGCCCTGCTGAAATGTCAGGAGTCTGCTGAAATGTCAGGAGTCTGCTGAAATGTCAGCAGCCCTTCTGAAATGTCAGCAGCCCTTCTGAAATGTCAGGAGTCTGCCGAAATGTCAGGAGCCCTGCTGAAATGTCAGGAGTCTTCTGAAATGTCAGGAGTCTGCTGAAATGTCATGAGTCTGCTGAAATGTCAGCAGCCCTTCTGAAATGTCAGCAGCCCTTCTGAAATGTCAGCAGCCCTTCTGAAATGTCAGGAGTGTGCTGAAATGTCAGGAGCCCTGCTGAAATGTCAGGAGCCCTGCTGAAATGTCAGGAGTCTGCTGAAATATCAGCAGCCCTTCTGAAATGTCAGCAGCCCTTCTGAAATGTCAGGAGTCTGCTGAAATGTCAGGAGTTTGCTGAAATGTCAGCAGCCCTGCTGAAATGTCAGCAGCCCTGCTGAAATGTCAGGAGTCTGCTGAAATGTCAGGAGCCCTGCTGAAATGTCAGGAGCCCTGCTGAAATGTCAGGAGTCTGCTGAAATGTCAGGAGTCTGCTGAAATGTCAGCAGCCCTTCTGAAATGTCAGGAGTCTGCTGAAATGTCAGGAGCCCTGCTGAAATGTCAGGAGCCCTGCTGAAATGTCAGGAGTCTGCTGAAATGTCAGGAGTCTGCTGAAATGTCAGCAGCCCTTCTGAAATGTCAGCAGCCCTTCTGAAATGTCAGGAGTCTGCCGAAATGTCAGGAGCCCTGCTGAAATGTCAGGAGTCTTCTGAAATGTCAGGAGTCTGCTGAAATGTCATGAGTCTGCTGAAATGTCAGCAGCCCTTCTGAAATGTCAGCAGCCCTTCTGAAATGTCAGCAGCCCTTCTGAAATGTCAGGAGTGTGCTGAAATGTCAGGAGCCCTGCTGAAATGTCAGGAGCCCTGCTGAAATGTCAGGAGTCTGCTGAAATATCAGCAGCCCTTCTGAAATGTCAGCAGCCCTTCTGAAATGTCAGGAGCCCTTCTGAAATGTCAGCAGCCCTTCTGAAATGTCAGCAGCCCTTCTGAAATGTCAGGAGTCTGCTGAAATGTCAGGAGCCCTGCTGAAATGTCAGGAGCCCTTCTGAAATGTCAGGAGTGTGCTGAAATGTCAGGAGCCCTGCTGAAATGTCAGGAGCCCTGCTGAAATGTCAGGAGTCTGCTGAAATATCAGCAGCCCTTCTGAAATGTCAGCAGCCCTTCTGAAATGTCAGGAGCCCTTCTGAAATGTCAGCAGCCCTTCTGAAATGTCAGCAGCCCTTCTGAAATGTCAGCAGCCCTTCTGAAATGTCAGCAGCCCTTCTGAAATGTCAGCAGCCCTTCTGAAATGTCAGGAGTGTGCTGAAATGTCAGGAGCCCTGCTGAAATGTCAGGAGCCCTGCTGAAATGTCAGGAGTCTGCTGAAATATCAGCAGCCCTTCTGAAATGTCAGCAGCCCTTCTGAAATGTCAGGAGCCCTTCTGAAATGTCAGCAGCCCTTCTGAAATGTCAGGAGTCTGCTGAAATGTCAGGAGCCCTGCTGAAATGTCAGGAGCCCTGCTGAAATGTCAGGAGTCTGCTGAAATGTCAGGAGTCTGCTGAAATGTCAGCAGCCCTTCTGAAATGTCAGCAGCCCTTCTGAAATGTCAGGAGTCTGCCGAAATGTCAGGAGTCTGCTGAAATGTCAGGAGTCTGCTGAAATGTCAGCAGCCCTTCTGAAATGTCAGCAGCCCTTCTGAAATGTCAGCAGCCCTTCTGAAATGTCAGCAGCCCTTCTGAAATGTCAGCAGCCCTTCTGAAATGTCAGGAGTCTGCTGAAATGTCAGGAGCCCTGCTGAAATGTCAGGAGCCCTGCTGAAATGTCAGGAGTCTGCTGAAATGTCAGGAGTCTGCTGAAATGTCAGCAGCCCTTCTGAAATGTCAGCAGCCCTTCTGAAATGTCAGGAGTCTGCCGAAATGTCAGGAGTCTGCTGAAATGTCAGGAGTCTGCTGAAATGTCAGCAGCCCTTCTGAAATGTCAGCAGCCCTTCTGAAATGTCAGCAGCCCTTCTGAAATGTCAGCAGCCCTTCTGAAATGTCAGGAGTCTGCTGAAATGTCAGGAGCCCTGCTGAAATGTCAGGAGCCCTGCTGAAATGTCAGGAGTCTGCTGAAATGTCAGGAGTCTGCTGAAATGTCAGCTGCCCTTCTGAAATGTCAGCAGCCCTTCTGAAATGTCAGGAGTCTGCCGAAATGTCAGGAGCCCTGCTGAAATGTCAGGAGTCTTCTGAAATGTCAGGAGTCTGCTGAAATGTCATGAGTCTGCTGAAATGTCAGCAGCCCTTCTGAAATGTCAGCAGCCCTTCTGAAATGTCAGCAGCCCTTCTGAAATGTCAGGAGTGTGCTGAAATGTCAGGAGCCCTGCTGAAATGTCAGGAGCCCTGCTGAAATGTCAGGAGTCTGCTGAAATATCAGCAGCCCTTCTGAAATGTCAGCAGCCCTTCTGAAATGTCAGGAATCTGCTGAAATGTCAGGAGTTTGCTGAAATGTCAGCAGCCCTGCTGAAATGTCAGCAGCCCTGCTGAAATGTCAGGAGTCTGCTGAAATGTCAGGAGCCCTGCTGAAATGTCAGGAGCCCTGCTGAAATGTCAGGAGTCTGCTGAATTGTCAGGAGTCTGCTGAAATGTCAGCAGCCCTTCTGAAATGTCAGGAGTCTGCTGAAATGTCAGGAGCCCTGCTGAAATGTCAGGAGCCCTGCTGAAATGTCAGGAGTCTGCTGAAATGTCAGGAGTCTGCTGAAATGTCAGCAGCCCTTCTGAAATGTCAGCAGCCCTTCTGAAATGTCAGGAGTCTGCCGAAATGTCAGGAGCCCTGCTGAAATGTCAGGAGTCTTCTGAAATGTCAGGAGTCTGCTGAAATGTCAGCAGCCCTGCTGAAATGTCAGGAGTCTGCTGAAATGTCAGGAGTCTGCTGAAATGTCAGCAGCCCTTCTGAAATGTCAGCAGCCCTTCTGAAATGTCAGCAGCCCTTCTGAAATGTCAGCAGCCCTTCTGAAATGTCAGGAGTCTGCTGAAATGTCAGGAGCCCTGCTGAAATGTCAGGAGCCCTGCTGAAATGTCAGGAGTCTGCTGAAATGTCAGGAGTCTGCTGAAATGTCAGCAGCCCTTCTGAAATGTCAGCAGCCCTTCTGAAATGTCAGCAGCCCTTCTGAAATGTCAGCAGCCCTTCTGAAATGTCAGCAGCCCTGCTGAAATGTCAGGAGTTTGCTGAAATGTCAGCAGCCCTGCTGAAATGTCAGGAGTCTGCTGAAATGTCAGGAGTCTGCTGAAATGTCAGCAGCCCTGCTGAAATGTCAGGAGTCTGCTGAAATGTCAGGAGTCTGCTGAAATGTCAGCAGCCCTTCTGAAATGTCAGCAGCCCTTCTGAAATGTCAGCAGCCCTTCTGAAATGTCAGCAGCCCTTCTGAAATGTCAGGAGTCTGCTGAAATGTCAGGAGCCCTGCTGAAATGTCAGGAGCCCTGCTGAAATGTCAGGAGTCTGCTGAAATGTCAGGAGTCTGCTGAAATGTCAGCAGCCCTTCTGAAATGTCAGCAGCCCTTCTGAAATGTCAGCAGCCCTTCTGAAATGTCAGCAGCCCTTCTGAAATGTCAGCAGCCCTGCTGAAATGTCAGGAGTTTGCTGAAATGTCAGCAGCCCTGCTGAAATGTCAGGAGTCTGCTGAAATGTCAGGAGTCTGCTGAAATGTCAGCAGCCCTTCTGAAATGTCAGCAGCCCTTCTGAAATGTCAGCAGCCCTTCTGAAATGTCAGCAGCCCTTCTGAAATGTCAGGAGTCTGCTGAAATGTCAGGAGCCCTGCTGAAATGTCAGGAGCCCTGCTGAAATGTCAGGAGTCTGCTGAAATGTCAGGAGTCTGCTGAAATGTCAGCAGCCCTTCTGAAATGTCAGCAGCCCTTCTGAAATGTCAGGAGTCTGCCGAAATGTCAGGAGCCCTGCTGAAATGTCAGGAGTCTTCTGAAATGTCAGGAGTCTGCTGAAATGTCATGAGTCTGCTGAAATGTCAGCAGCCCTTCTGAAATGTCAGCAGCCCTTCTGAAATGTCAGCAGCCCTTCTGAAATGTCAGGAGTGTGCTGAAATGTCAGGAGCCCTGCTGAAATGTCAGGAGCCCTGCTGAAATGTCAGGAGTCTGCTGAAATATCAGCAGCCCTTCTGAAATGTCAGCAGCCCTTCTGAAATGTCAGGAGCCCTTCTGAAATGTCAGCAGCCCTTCTGAAATGTCAGCAGCCCTTCTGAAATGTCAGGAGTCTGCTGAAATGTCAGGAGCCCTGCTGAAATGTCAGGAGCCCTGCTGAAATGTCAGGAGTTTGCTGAAATGTCAGCAGCCCTGCTGAAATGTCAGAAGCCCTGCTGAAATGTCAGGAGCCCTGCTGAAATGTCAGGAGCCCTGCTGAAATGTCAGCAGCCCTGCTGAAATGTCAGGAGTTTGCTGAAATGTCAGCAGCCCTTCTGAAATGTCAGCAGCCCTTCTGAAATGTCAGGAGCCCTTCTGAAATGTCAGCAGCCCTTCTGAAATGTCAGCAGCCCTTCTGAAATGTCAGGAGTCTGCTGAAATGTCAGGAGCCCTGCTGAAATGTCAGGAGCCCTGCTGAAATGTCAGGAGTTTGCTGAAATGTCAGCAGCCCTGCTGAAATGTCAGAAGCCCTGCTGAAATGTCAGGAGTCTGCTGAAATGTCAGGAGCCCTGCTGAAATGTCAGGAGCCCTGCTGAAATGTCAGCAGCCCTGCTGAAATGTCAGGAGTTTGCTGAAATGTCAGCAGCCCTGCTGAAATGTCAGGAGTCTGCTGAAATGTCAGCAGCCCTTCTGAAATGTCAGCAGCCCTTCTGAAATGTCAGCAGCCCTTCTGAAATGTCAGCAGCCCTTCTGAAATGTCAGGAGTCTGCTGAAATGTCAGGAGCCCTGCTGAAATGTCAGGAGCCCTGCTGAAATGTCAGGAGTCTGCTGAAATGTCAGGAGTCTGCTGAAATGTCAGCAGCCCTTCTGAAATGTCAGCAGCCCTGCTGAAATGTCAGAAGCCCTGCTGAAATGTCAGGAGTCTGCTGAAATGTCAGGAGCCCTGCTGAAATGTCAGGAGCCCTGCTGAAATGTCAGGAGCCCTGCTGAAATGTCAGCAGCCCTGCTGAAATGTCAGGAGTTTGCTGAAATGTCAGCAGCCCTTCTGAAATGTCAGCAGCCCTTCTGAAATGTCAGGAGCCCTTCTGAAATGTCAGCAGCCCTTCTGAAATGTCAGCAGCCCTTCTGAAATGTCAGGAGTCTGCCGAAATGTCAGGAGCCCTGCTGAAATGTCAGGAGTCTTCTGAAATGTCAGGAGTCTGCTGAAATGTCATGAGTCTGCTGAAATGTCAGCAGCCCTTCTGAAATGTCAGCAGCCCTTCTGAAATGTCAGCAGCCCTTCTGAAATGTCAGGAGTGTGCTGAAATGTCAGGAGCCCTGCTGAAATGTCAGGAGCCCTGCTGAAATGTCAGGAGTCTGCTGAAATATCAGCAGCCCTTCTGAAATGTCAGCAGCCCTTCTGAAATGTCAGGAGCCCTTCTGAAATGTCAGCAGCCCTTCTGAAATGTCAGCAGCCCTTCTGAAATGTCAGGAGTCTGCTGAAATGTCAGGAGCCCTGCTGAAATGTCAGCAGCCCTGCTGAAATGTCAGGAGTCTGCTGAAATGTCAGGAGTCTGCTGAAATGTCAGCAGCCCTTCTGAAATGTCAGCAGCCCTTCTGAAATGTCAGCAGCCCTTCTGAAATGTCAGCAGCCCTTCTGAAATGTCAGGAGTCTGCTGAAATGTCAGGAGCCCTGCTGAAATGTCAGGAGCCCTGCTGAAATGTCAGGAGTCTGCTGAAATGTCAGGAGCCCTGCTGAAATGTCAGGAGCCCTGCTGAAATGTCAGGAGCCCTGCTGAAATGTCAGGAGTCTGCTGAAATATCAGCAGCCCTTCTGAAATGTCAGCAGCCCTTCTGAAATGTCAGGAGCCCTTCTGAAATGTCAGCAGCCCTTCTGAAATGTCAGCAGCCCTTCTGAAATGTCAGGAGTCTGCTGAAATGTCAGGAGCCCTGCTGAAATGTCAGGAGCCCTGCTGAAATGTCAGGAGTTTGCTGAAATGTCAGGAGTCTGCTGAAATGTCAGCAGCCCTTCTGAAATGTCAGCAGCCCTTCTGAAATGTCAGGAGTCTGCCGAAATGTCAGGAGCCCTGCTGAAATGTCAGGAGTCTTCTGAAATGTCAGGAGTCTGCTGAAATGTCATGAGTCTGCTGAAATGTCAGCAGCCCTTCTGAAATGTCAGCAGCCCTTCTGAAATGTCAGCAGCCCTTCTGAAATGTCAGGAGTGTGCCTGAAATGTCAGCAGCCCTTCTGAAATGTCAGCAGCCCTTCTGAAATGTCAGCAGCCCTGCTGAAATGTCAGGAGTCTGCTGAAATGTCAGCAGCCCTGCTGAAATGTCAGCAGCCCTGCTGAAATGTCAGGAGTTTGCTGAAATGTCAGCAGCCCTGCTGAAATGTCAGGAGTCTGCTGAAATGTCATGAGTCTGCTGAAATGTCAGCAGCCCTTCTGAAATGTCAGCAGCCCTTCTGAAATGTCAGCAGCCCTTCTGAAATGTCAGCAGCCCTTCTGAAATGTCAGGAGTGTGCTGAAATGTCAGGAGCCCTGCTGAAATGTCAGGAGCCCTGCTGAAATGTCAGGAGTCTGCTGAAATATCAGCAGCCCTTCTGAAATGTCAGCAGCCCTGCTGAAATGTCAGGAGTCTGCCGAAATGTCAGGAGCCCTGCTGAAATGTCAGGAGTCTGCTGAAATGTCAGGAGTCTGCTGAAATGTCAGCAGCCCTTCTGAAATGTCAGCAGCCCTTCTGAAATGTCAGCAGCCCTTATGAAATGTCAGGAGTCTGCTGAAATGTCAGGAGCCCTGCTGAAATGTCAGGAGTCTGCTGAAATGTCAGCAGTCCTGCTGAAATGTCAGAAGCCCTGCTGAAATGTCAGGAGTCTGCTGAAATGTCAGGAGCCCTGCTGAAATGTCAGGAGCCCTGCTGAAATGTCAGGAGCCCTGCTGAAATGTCAGGAGCCCTGCTGAAATGTCAGCAGCCCTGCTGAAATGTCAGCAGCCCTGCTGAAATGTCAGGAGTCTGCTGAAATGTCAGGAGTCTGCTGAAATGTCAGCAGCCCTTCTGAAATGTCAGCAGCCCTTCTGAAATGTCAGCAGCCCTTCTGAAATGTCAGCAGCCCTTCTGAAATGTCAGGAGTCTGCTGAAATGTCAGGAGCCCTGCTGAAATGTCAGGAGCCCTGCTGAAATGTCAGGAGTCTGCTGAAATGTCAGGAGTCTGCTGAAATGTCAGCAGCCCTTCTGAAATGTCAGCAGCCCTTCTGAAATGTCAGGAGTCTGCCGAAATGTCAGGAGCCCTGCTGAAATGTCAGGAGTCTTCTGAAATGTCAGGAGTCTGCTGAAATGTCATGAGTCTGCTGAAATGTCAGCAGCCCTTCTGAAATGTCAGCAGCCCTTCTGAAATGTCAGCAGCCCTTCTGAAATGTCAGGAGTGTGCTGAAATGTCAGGAGCCCTGCTGAAATGTCAGGAGCCCTGCTGAAATGTCAGGAGTCTGCTGAAATATCAGCAGCCCTTCTGAAATGTCAGCAGCCCTTCTGAAATGTCAGGAGCCCTTCTGAAATGTCAGCAGCCCTTCTGAAATGTCAGCAGCCCTTCTGAAATGTCAGGAGTCTGCTGAAATGTCAGGAGCCCTGCTGAAATGTCAGGAGCCCTGCTGAAATGTCAGGAGTTTGCTGAAATGTCAGCAGCCCTGCTGAAATGTCAGAAGCCCTGCTGAAATGTCAGGAGTCTGCTGAAATGTCAGGAGCCCTGCTGAAATGTCAGGAGCCCTGCTGAAATGTCAGGAGCCCTGCTGAAATGTCAGCAGCCCTGCTGAAATGTCAGGAGTTTGCTGAAATGTCAGGAGCCCTGCTGAAATGTCAGGAGTCTGCTGAAATGTCAGGAGTCTGCTGAAATGTCAGCAGCCCTTCTGAAATGTCAGCAGCCCTTCTGAAATGTCAGGAGTCTGCCGAAATGTCAGGAGCCCTGCTGAAATGTCAGGAGTCTTCTGAAATGTCAGGAGTCTGCTGAAATGTCAGCAGCCCTGCTGAAATGTCAGGAGTCTGCTGAAATGTCAGGAGTCTGCTGAAATGTCAGCAGCCCTTCTGAAATGTCAGCAGCCCTTCTGAAATGTCAGGAGTCTGCCGAAATGTCAGGAGCCCTGCTGAAATGTCAGGAGTCTGCTGAAATGTCAGGAGCCCTGCTGAAATGTCAGGAGCCCTGCTGAAATGTCAGGAGTTTGCTGAAATGTCAGCAGCCCTGCTGAAATGTCAGAAGCCCTGCTGAAATGTCAGGAGTCTGCTGAAATGTCAGGAGCCCTGCTGAAATGTCAGGAGCCCTGCTGAAATGTCAGCAGCCCTGCTGAAATGTCAGCAGCCCTTCTGAAATGTCAGCAGCCCTTCTGAAATGTCAGCAGCCCTTCTGAAATGTCAGCAGCCCTTCTGAAATGTCAGGAGTGTGCTGAAATGTCAGGAGCCCTGCTGAAATGTCAGGAGCCCTGCTGAAATGTCAGGAGTCTGCTGAAATATCAGCAGCCCTTCTGAAATGTCAGCAGCCCTGCTGAAATGTCAGGAGTCTGCCGAAATGTCAGGAGCCCTGCTGAAATGTCAGGAGTCTGCTGAAATGTCAGGAGTCTGCTGAAATGTCAGCAGCCCTTCTGAAATGTCAGCAGCCCTTCTGAAATGTCAGCAGCCCTTATGAAATGTCAGGAGTCTGCTGAAATGTCAGGAGCCCTGCTGAAATGTCAGGAGTCTGCTGAAATGTCAGCAGTCCTGCTGAAATGTCAGAAGCCCTGCTGAAATGTCAGGAGTCTGCTGAAATGTCAGGAGCCCTGCTGAAATGTCAGGAGCCCTGCTGAAATGTCAGGAGCCCTGCTGAAATGTCAGGAGCCCTGCTGAAATGTCAGCAGCCCTGCTGAAATGTCAGCAGCCCTGCTGAAATGTCAGGAGTCTGCTGAAATGTCAGGAGTCTGCTGAAATGTCAGCAGCCCTTCTGAAATGTCAGCAGCCCTTCTGAAATGTCAGGAGTCTGCCGAAATGTCAGGAGCCCTGCTGAAATGTCAGGAGTCTGCTGAAATGTCAGGAGCCCTGCTGAAATGTCAGGAGCCCTGCTGAAATGTCAGGAGTTTGCTGAAATGTCAGCAGCCCTGCTGAAATGTCAGAAGCCCTGCTGAAATGTCAGGAGTCTGCTGAAATGTCAGGAGCCCTGCTGAAATGTCAGGAGCCCTGCTGAAATGTCAGCAGCCCTGCTGAAATGTCAGCAGCCCTTCTGAAATGTCAGCAGCCCTTCTGAAATGTCAGCAGCCCTTCTGAAATGTCAGCAGCCCTTCTGAAATGTCAGGAGTGTGCTGAAATGTCAGGAGCCCTGCTGAAATGTCAGGAGCCCTGCTGAAATGTCAGGAGTCTGCTGAAATATCAGCAGCCCTTCTGAAATGTCAGCAGCCCTGCTGAAATGTCAGGAGTCTGCCGAAATGTCAGGAGCCCTGCTGAAATGTCAGGAGTCTGCTGAAATGTCAGGAGTCTGCTGAAATGTCAGCAGCCCTTCTGAAATGTCAGCAGCCCTTCTGAAATGTCAGCAGCCCTTATGAAATGTCAGGAGTCTGCTGAAATGTCAGGAGCCCTGCTGAAATGTCAGGAGTCTGCTGAAATGTCAGCAGTCCTGCTGAAATGTCAGAAGCCCTGCTGAAATGTCAGGAGTCTGCTGAAATGTCAGGAGCCCTGCTGAAATGTCAGGAGCCCTGCTGAAATGTCAGGAGCCCTGCTGAAATGTCAGGAGCCCTGCTGAAATGTCAGCAGCCCTGCTGAAATGTCAGCAGCCCTGCTGAAATGTCAGGAGTCTGCTGAAATGTCAGGAGTCTGCTGAAATGTCAGCAGCCCTTCTGAAATGTCAGCAGCCCTTCTGAAATGTCAGCAGCCCTTCTGAAATGTCAGCAGCCCTGCTGAAATGTCAGGAGTCTGCTGAAATGTCAGGAGCCCTGCTGAAATGTCAGCAGCCCTGCTGAAATGTCAGGAGTTTGCTGAAATGTCAGCAGCCCTGCTGAAATGTCAGGAGTCTGCTGAAATGTCATGAGTCTGCTGAAATGTCAGCAGCCCTTCTGAAATGTCAGCAGCCCTTCTGAAATGTCAGCAGCCCTTCTGAAATGTCAGCAGCCCTTCTGAAATGTCAGGAGTGTGCTGAAATGTCAGGAGCCCTGCTGAAATGTCAGGAGCCCTGCTGAAATGTCAGGAGTCTGCTGAAATATCAGCAGCCCTTCTGAAATGTCAGCAGCCCTGCTGAAATGTCAGGAGTCTGCCGAAATGTCAGGAGCCCTGCTGAAATGTCAGGAGTCTGCTGAAATGTCAGGAGTCTGCTGAAATGTCAGCAGCCCTTCTGAAATGTCAGCAGCCCTTCTGAAATGTCAGCAGCCCTTATGAAATGTCAGGAGTCTGCTGAAATGTCAGGAGCCCTGCTGAAATGTCAGGAGTCTGCTGAAATGTCAGCAGTCCTGCTGAAATGTCAGAAGCCCTGCTGAAATGTCAGGAGTCTGCTGAAATGTCAGGAGCCCTGCTGAAATGTCAGGAGCCCTGCTGAAATGTCAGGAGCCCTGCTGAAATGTCAGGAGCCCTGCTGAAATGTCAGCAGCCCTGCTGAAATGTCAGCAGCCCTGCTGAAATGTCAGCAGCCCTGCTGAAATGTCAGGAGTCTGCTGAAATGTCAGGAGTCTGCTGAAATGTCAGCAGCCCTTCTGAAATGTCAGCAGCCCTTCTGAAATGTCAGCAGCCCTTCTGAAATGTCAGCAGCCCTTCTGAAATGTCAGGAGTCTGCTGAAATGTCAGGAGCCCTGCTGAAATGTCAGGAGCCCTGCTGAAATGTCAGGAGTCTGCTGAAATGTCAGGAGTCTGCTGAAATGTCAGCAGCCCTTTCCACTCCACTCCACTCCACTCCACTCCACTCCACTCCACTCCACTCCACTCCACTCCACTCCACTCCACTCCACTCCACTCCACTCCACTCCACTCCACTCCACTCCACTCCACTCCACTCCACTCCACTCCACTCCACTCCACTCCACTCCACTCCACTCCACTCCACTCCACTCCACTCCACTCCACTCCACTCCACTCCACTCCACTCCACTCCACTCCACTCCACTCCACTCCACTCCACTCCACTCCACTCCACTCCACTCCACTCCACTCCACTCCACTCCACTCCACTCCACTCCACTCCACTCCACTCCACTCCACTCCACTCCACTCCACTCCACTCCACTCCACTCCACTCCACTCCACTCCACTCCACTCCACTCCACTCCACTCCACTCCACTCCACTCCACTCCACTCCACTCCACTCCACTCCACTCCACTCCACTCCACTCCACTCCACTCCACTCCACTCCACTCCACTCCACTCCACTCCACTCCACTCCACTCCACTCCACTCCACTCCACTCCACTCCACTCCACTCCACTCCACTCCACTCCACTCCACTCCACTCCACTCCACTCCACTCCACTCCACTCCACTCCACTCCACTCCACTCCACTCCACTCCACTCCACTCCACTCCACTCCACTCCACTCCACTCCACTCCACTCCACTCCACTCCACTCCACTCCACTCCACTCCACTCCACTCCACTCCACTCCACTCCACTCCACTCCACTCCACTCCACTCCACTCCACTCCACTCCACTCCACTCCACTCCACTCCACTCCACTCCACTCCACTCCACTCCACTCCACTCCACTCCACTCCACTCCACTCCACTCCACTCCACTCCACTCCACTCCACTCCACTCCACTCCACTCCACTCCACTCCACTCCACTCCACTCCACTCCACTCCACTCCACTCCACTCCACTCCACTCCACTCCACTCCACTCCACTCCACTCCACTCCACTCCACTCCACTCCACTCCACTCCACTCCACTCCACTCCACTCCACTCCACTCCACTCCACTCCACTCCACTCCACTCCACTCCACTCCACTCCACTCCACTCCACTCCACTCCACTCCACTCCACTCCACTCCACTCCACTCCACTCCACTCCACTCCACTCCACTCCACTCCACTCCACTCCACTCCACTCCACTCCACTCCACTCCACTCCACTCCACTCCACTCCACTCCACTCCACTCCACTCCACTCCACTCCACTCCACTCCACTCCACTCCACTCCACTCCACTCCACTCCACTCCACTCCACTCCACTCCACTCCACTCCACTCCACTCCACTCCACTCCACTCCACTCCACTCCACTCCACTCCACTCCACTCCACTCCACTCCACTCCACTCCACTCCACTCCACTCCACTCCACTCCACTCCACTCCACTCCACTCCACTCCACTCCACTCCACTCCACTCCACTCCACTCCACTCCACTCCACTCCACTCCACTCCACTCCACTCCACTCCACTCCACTCCACTCCACTCCACTCCACTCCACTCCACTCCACTCCACTCCACTCCACTCCACTCCACTCCACTCCACTCCACTCCACTCCACTCCACTCCACTCCACTCCACTCCACTCCACTCCACTCCACTCCACTCCACTCCACTCCACTCCACTCCACTCCACTCCACTCCACTCCACTCCACTCCACTCCACTCCACTCCACTCCACTCCACTCCACTCCACTCCACTCCACTCCACTCCACTCCACTCCACTCCACTCCACTCCACTCCACTCCACTCCACTCCACTCCACTCCACTCCACTCCACTCCACTCCACTCCACTCCACTCCACTCCACTCCACTCCACTCCACTCCACTCAAATGTCAGCAGCCCTGCTGAAATGTCAGGAGTTTGCTGAAATGTCAGCAGCCCTGCTGAAATGTCAGGAGTCTGCTGAAATGTCAGCAGCCCTTCTGAAATGTCAGCAGCCCTTCTGAAATGTCAGCAGCCCTTCTGAAATGTCAGCAGCCCTTCTGAAATGTCAGGAGTCTGCTGAAATGTCAGGAGCCCTGCTGAAATGTCAGGAGCCCTGCTGAAATGTCAGGAGTCTGCTGAAATGTCAGGAGTCTGCTGAAATGTCAGCAGCCCTTCTGAAATGTCAGCAGCCCTGCTGAAATGTCAGAAGCCCTGCTGAAATGTCAGGAGTCTGCTGAAATGTCAGGAGCCCTGCTGAAATGTCAGGAGCCCTGCTGAAATGTCAGGAGCCCTGCTGAAATGTCAGCAGCCCTGCTGAAATGTCAGGAGTTTGCTGAAATGTCAGCAGCCCTTCTGAAATGTCAGCAGCCCTTCTGAAATGTCAGGAGCCCTTCTGAAATGTCAGCAGCCCTTCTGAAATGTCAGCAGCCCTTCTGAAATGTCAGGAGTCTGCCGAAATGTCAGGAGCCCTGCTGAAATGTCAGGAGTCTTCTGAAATGTCAGGAGTCTGCTGAAATGTCATGAGTCTGCTGAAATGTCAGCAGCCCTTCTGAAATGTCAGCAGCCCTTCTGAAATGTCAGCAGCCCTTCTGAAATGTCAGGAGTGTGCTGAAATGTCAGGAGCCCTGCTGAAATGTCAGGAGCCCTGCTGAAATGTCAGGAGTCTGCTGAAATATCAGCAGCCCTTCTGAAATGTCAGCAGCCCTTCTGAAATGTCAGGAGCCCTTCTGAAATGTCAGCAGCCCTTCTGAAATGTCAGCAGCCCTTCTGAAATGTCAGGAGTCTGCTGAAATGTCAGGAGCCCTGCTGAAATGTCAGCAGCCCTGCTGAAATGTCAGGAGTTTGCTGAAATGTCAGCAGCCCTGCTGAAATGTCAGGAGTCTGCTGAAATGTCAGGAGTCTGCTGAAATGTCAGCAGCCCTTCTGAAATGTCAGCAGCCCTTCTGAAATGTCAGCAGCCCTTCTGAAATGTCAGCAGCCCTTCTGAAATGTCAGGAGTCTGCTGAAATGTCAGGAGCCCTGCTGAAATGTCAGGAGCCCTGCTGAAATGTCAGGAGTCTGCTGAAATGTCAGGAGTCTGCTGAAATGTCAGCAGCCCTTCTGAAATGTCAGCAGCCCTTCTGAAATGTCAGGAGTCTGCCGAAATGTCAGGAGCCCTGCTGAAATGTCAGGAGTCTTCTGAAATGTCAGGAGTCTGCTGAAATGTCATGAGTCTGCTGAAATGTCAGCAGCCCTTCTGAAATGTCAGCAGCCCTTCTGAAATGTCAGCAGCCCTTCTGAAATGTCAGGAGTGTGCTGAAATGTCAGGAGCCCTGCTGAAATGTCAGGAGCCCTGCTGAAATGTCAGGAGTCTGCTGAAATATCAGCAGCCCTTCTGAAATGTCAGCAGCCCTTCTGAAATGTCAGGAGCCCTTCTGAAATGTCAGCAGCCCTTCTGAAATGTCAGCAGCCCTTCTGAAATGTCAGGAGTCTGCTGAAATGTCAGGAGCCCTGCTGAAATGTCAGGAGCCCTTCTGAAATGTCAGGAGTGTGCTGAAATGTCAGGAGCCCTGCTGAAATGTCAGGAGCCCTGCTGAAATGTCAGGAGTCTGCTGAAATATCAGCAGCCCTTCTGAAATGTCAGCAGCCCTTCTGAAATGTCAGGAGCCCTTCTGAAATGTCAGCAGCCCTTCTGAAATGTCAGCAGCCCTTCTGAAATGTCAGGAGTCTGCTGAAATGTCAGGAGCCCTGCTGAAATGTCAGGAGCCCTGCTGAAATGTCAGGAGTTTGCTGAAATGTCAGCAGCCCTGCTGAAATGTCAGAAGCAATGCTGAAATGTCAGGAGTCTGATGAAATGTCAGCAGCCCTTCTGAAATGTCAGCAGCCCTTCTGAAATGTCAGCAGCCCTTCTGAAATGTCAGCAGCCCTTCTGAAATGTCAGGAGACTGCTGAAATGTCAGGAGCCCTGCAGAAATGTCAGGAGCCCTGCTGAAATGTCAGGAGTCTGCTGAAATGTCAGGAGTCTGCTGAAATGTCAGCAGCCCTTCTGAAATGTCAGCAGCCCTTCTGAAATGTCAGGAGTCTGCCGAAATGTCAGGAGCCCTGCTGAAATGTCAGGAGTCTTCTGAAATGTCAGGAGTCTGCTGAAATGTCATGAGTCTGCTGAAATGTCAGGAGTCTGCTGAAATGTCAGCAGCCCTTCTGAAATGTCAGCAGCCCTTCTGAAATGTCAGCAGCCCTTCTGAAATGTCAGCAGCCCTTCTGAAATGTCAGGAGTCTGCTGAAATGTCAGGAGCCCTGCTGAAATGTCAGGAGCCCTGCTGAAATGTCAGGAGTCTGCTGAAATGTCAGGAGTCTGCTGAAATGTCAGCAGCCCTTCTGAAATGTCAGCAGCCCTGCTGAAATGTCAGAAGCCCTGCTGAAATGTCAGGAGTCTGCTGAAATGTCAGGAGCCCTGCTGAAATGTCAGGAGCCCTGCTGAAATGTCAGGAGCCCTGCTGAAATGTCAGCAGCCCTGCTGAAATGTCAGGAGTTTGCTGAAATGTCAGCAGCCCTTCTGAAATGTCAGCAGCCCTTCTGAAATGTCAGGAGCCCTTCTGAAATGTCAGCAGCCCTTCTGAAATGTCAGCAGCCCTTCTGAAATGTCAGGAGTCTGCCGAAATGTCAGGAGCCCTGCTGAAATGTCAGGAGTCTTCTGAAATGTCAGGAGTCTGCTGAAATGTCATGAGTCTGCTGAAATGTCAGCAGCCCTTCTGAAATGTCAGCAGCCCTTCTGAAATGTCAGCAGCCCTTCTGAAATGTCAGGAGTG
Source organism: Parapristionchus giblindavisi (assembly GCA_943737045.1). NCBI lineage: Eukaryota > Metazoa > Nematoda > Chromadorea > Rhabditida > Diplogasteridae > Parapristionchus > Parapristionchus giblindavisi. Next base: position 75,013 of record CALSFV010000672.1, read on the forward strand.
TGCTGAAATGTCAGGAGCCCTGCTGAAATGTCAGGAGCCCTGCTGAAATGTCAGGAGTCTGCTGAAATATCAGCAGCCCTTCTGAAATGTCAGCAGCCCTTCTGAAATGTCAGGAGCCCTTCTGAAATGTCAGCAGCCCTTCTGAAATGTCAGCAGCCCTTCTGAAATGTCAGGAGTCTGCTGAAATGTCAGGAGCCCTGCTGAAATGTCAGCAGCCCTGCTGAAATGTCAGGAGTTTGCTGAAATGTCAGCAGCCCTGCTGAAATGTCAGGAGTCTGCTGAAATGTCAGGAGTCTGCTGAAATGTCAGCAGCCCTTCTGAAATGTCAGCAGCCCTTCTGAAATGTCAGCAGCCCTTCTGAAATGTCAGCAGCCCTTCTGAAATGTCAGGAGTCTGCTGAAATGTCAGGAGCCCTGCTGAAATGTCAGGAGCCCTGCTGAAATGTCAGGAGTCTGCTGAAATGTCAGGAGTCTGCTGAAATGTCAGCAGCCCTTCTGAAATGTCAGCAGCCCTTCTGAAATGTCAGGAGTCTGCCGAAATGTCAGGAGCCCTGCTGAAATGTCAGGAGTCTTCTGAAATGTCAGGAGTCTGCTGAAATGTCATGAGTCTGCTGAAATGTCAGCAGCCCTTCTGAAATGTCAGCAGCCCTTCTGAAATGTCAGCAGCCCTTCTGAAATGTCAGGAGTGTGCTGAAATGTCAGGAGCCCTGCTGAAATGTCAGGAGCCCTGCTGAAATGTCAGGAGTCTGCTGAAATATCAGCAGCCCTTCTGAAATGTCAGCAGCCCTTCTGAAATGTCAGGAGCCCTTCTGAAATGTCAGCAGCCCTTCTGAAATGTCAGCAGCCCTTCTGAAATGTCAGGAGTCTGCTGAAATGTCAGGAGCCCTGCTGAAATGTCAGGAGCCCTTCTGAAATGTCAGGAGTGTGCTGAAATGTCAGGAGCCCTGCTGAAATGTCAGGAGCCCTGCTGAAATGTCAGGAGTCTGCTGAAATATCAGCAGCCCTTCTGAAATGTCAGCAGCCCTTCTGAAATGTCAGGAGCCCTTCTGAAATGTCAGCAGCCCTTCTGAAATGTCAGCAGCCCTTCTGAAATGTCAGGAGTCTGCTGAAATGTCAGGAGCCCTGCTGAAATGTCAGGAGCCCTGCTGAAATGTCAGGAGTTTGCTGAAATGTCAGCAGCCCTGCTGAAATGTCAGAAGCAATGCTGAAATGTCAGGAGTCTGATGAAATGTCAGCAGCCCTTCTGAAATGTCAGCAGCCCTTCTGAAATGTCAGCAGCCCTTCTGAAATGTCAGCAGCCCTTCTGAAATGTCAGGAGACTGCTGAAATGTCAGGAGCCCTGCAGAAATGTCAGGAGCCCTGCTGAAATGTCAGGAGTCTGCTGAAATGTCAGGAGTCTGCTGAAATGTCAGCAGCCCTTCTGAAATGTCAGCAGCCCTTCTGAAATGTCAGGAGTCTGCCGAAATGTCAGGAGCCCTGCTGAAATGTCAGGAGTCTTCTGAAATGTCAGGAGTCTGCTGAAATGTCATGAGTCTGCTGAAATGTCAGGAGTCTGCTGAAATGTCAGCAGCCCTTCTGAAATGTCAGCAGCCCTTCTGAAATGTCAGCAGCCCTTCTGAAATGTCAGCAGCCCTTCTGAAATGTCAGGAGTCTGCTGAAATGTCAGGAGCCCTGCTGAAATGTCAGGAGCCCTGCTGAAATGTCAGGAGTCTGCTGAAATGTCAGGAGTCTGCTGAAATGTCAGCAGCCCTTCTGAAATGTCAGCAGCCCTTCTGAAATGTCAGGAGTCTGCCGAAATGTCAGGAGCCCTGCTGAAATGTCAGGAGTCTTCTGAAATGTCAGGAGTCTGCTGAAATGTCATGAGTCTGCTGAAATGTCAGCAGCCCTTCTGAAATGTCAGCAGCCCTTCTGAAATGTCAGCAGCCCTTCTGAAATGTCAGGAGTGTGCTGAAATGTCAGGAGCCCTGCTGAAATGTCAGGAGCCCTGCTGAAATGTCAGGAGTCTGCTGAAATATCAGCAGCCCTTCTGAAATGTCAGCAGCCCTTCTGAAATGTCAGGAGCCCTTCTGAAATGTCAGCAGCCCTTCTGAAATGTCAGCAGCCCTTCTGAAATGTCAGGAGTCTGCTGAAATGTCAGGAGCCCTGCTGAAATGTCAGGAGCCCTTCTGAAATGTCAGGAGTGTGCTGAAATGTCAGGAGCCCTGCTGAAATGTCAGGAGCCCTGCTGAAATGTCAGGAGTCTGCTGAAATATCAGCAGCCCTTCTGAAATGTCAGCAGCCCTTCTGAAATGTCAGGAGCCCTTCTGAAATGTCAGCAGCCCTTCTGAAATGTCAGCAGCCCTTCTGAAATGTCAGCAGCCCTTCTGAAATGTCAGCAGCCCTTCTGAAATGTCAGCAGCCCTTCTGAAATGTCAGGAGTGTGCTGAAATGTCAGGAGCCCTGCTGAAATGTCAGGAGCCCTGCTGAAATGTCAGGAGTCTGCTGAAATATCAGCAGCCCTTCTGAAATGTCAGCAGCCCTTCTGAAATGTCAGGAGCCCTTCTGAAATGTCAGCAGCCCTTCTGAAATGTCAGGAGTCTGCTGAAATGTCAGGAGCCCTGCTGAAATGTCAGGAGCCCTGCTGAAATGTCAGGAGTCTGCTGAAATGTCAGGAGTCTGCTGAAATGTCAGCAGCCCTTCTGAAATGTCAGCAGCCCTTCTGAAATGTCAGGAGTCTGCCGAAATGTCAGGAGTCTGCTGAAATGTCAGGAGTCTGCTGAAATGTCAGCAGCCCTTCTGAAATGTCAGCAGCCCTTCTGAAATGTCAGCAGCCCTTCTGAAATGTCAGCAGCCCTTCTGAAATGTCAGCAGCCCTTCTGAAATGTCAGGAGTCTGCTGAAATGTCAGGAGCCCTGCTGAAATGTCAGGAGCCCTGCTGAAATGTCAGGAGTCTGCTGAAATGTCAGGAGTCTGCTGAAATGTCAGCAGCCCTTCTGAAATGTCAGCAGCCCTTCTGAAATGTCAGGAGTCTGCCGAAATGTCAGG